>PVIY010038812.1:0-23593 GCA_004026745.1 Myrmecophaga tridactyla | reverse complement strand
GTCAGTGTCTTCCCAGGGAAATAGGCATTCAGGTGGGTGGCCCAGGTACCACTGGGCTCTGTACCTAAGGAATAGCGGAATAACTCGGGCTCCAAATTCTAACACCTCCCGTGAGGAGGGTCAGCCCCTTTCTCCTCCCAGAGGGGGTCTCTCCTCTGTCAAAGACCCACATGCACCAGCAAATGCAGAAAGCTTCCCCCAAACACACATTACCAGATGTGCAGATACCCCAGAGCACACACACACACACACACACACACAAGCATAACACATGCACACATACACACCCCTGCACATACACGCAGGCACCCAAACACACCCACACAAACACATGCACATATATCCCCATGCATATATACACATGTCCAATAAACACACACATGCGTGTGCGCACACACACATACACTCACATGTACACACGCTCAATCTATTCAAATATATCCAAATTCCTCTAGCACAGCCACACAGAGAAACAAAACAACCCCATGCTTGGTTTACACCCTTAGTTGCCAGAAAAGGCTTGGCAGTATTTTTCAGGAGCTTGGGAGGACCCAGGGAAGATGGGAGAAGATTCTTCCCCACTCACCAAAATTTCCCTGAACAATTTCTCAAGGACTCACAAGCCCAGTCCTTTCATGCTGATGCCCATCACCCTTGCAGGGGCACCCAAGGTGTAGCTTCTCCCTTTGATTGCAACGGTTTCAAAGGGGCAGGGCCTTCTGGACCATTCTGCCAAGAGAGGGGAGAGGAGAGAAGAGGAGAGAGGCAGGCGGCTTCTGCAGCATGAACAGCAGGTCAAGAAATGAAAGTAAGGCTGCTTGTGCCTGGTGCCCCCTCCCCTGGGGCGCCCCATGAATTCAGCAGAGATGCTTTGGAGGATGCCCCAAGCAGCATTCGTTTAGCATCCTTTGACCTTGAGTTGTACACACACCTCACTGGCTGCCTTCCCTCTGATCTAAGGCAGTTGGGGACCTGGAACTGAAGATGACTAAAATGAGGTCGTTGGCTGAGCCAGTAGACAGAGGGTCACGGTCTCAGTTACAGGTAAGATTTTTGCTGCAAGCAAAGTCCTGTTTCTTCAGGCCACAGATGGGAGAAGCCAGGGTTCCTCTATTTTCTTTATACTGACCAGGGCGGGGCTTAGGTATCTGTGAGAGGGTCTCTTGTGCATTGCGCTGGGGAGATCTCCTGTGACTCCAGTCTCTGTGCCATTCCTCTTCTCTGCCTCTCCTTCAGGGCAGACTCATCTTGCAGGAAAGGACCAGCAGGATTCCAGCCCATTTCAGCAGGTGTTCAATAAGGAGTGTTGCATTAGTGAAAGAACTAATGAATGTGCAACCCCTAAAGAAAATTTTCCTTAAGTACATCTCTTTTGCTTTCCTCTTTCTCTCCCAGCCTAAAAGTGACAGCTCTTCTCTGTCCCACCTGCTCAGGTGCTGCAGTGTGCCTGTTCAGAATCTGGCCCCCCAGCCCTCTACTGAGCAGACACCTGCTGCTCTGAAGAACATGCTCCAGTGTTCCATGCTCTTTTCCTTCCTCTCCTGTCATCCTCTTTTTCTTTAATCCAATCCAGGAAGTAGCTGGGATGAGGATTGGTGGAGGGACACTGCTGGTCCCTCCCACCTACAACCCCCACCCACCGCTGGATGGAAGACAGCCTCTAGTGCCTGCCTACCTTGTAATCTCCCACTGTCACTGGGTGAGAGCTCCCAGCACTGGCCCTGCCCAGGAACCCAGGCTCCTGCACTGGCAGTCTTCATCCCCCACTAAGCCACCTGACTAAAGGCTGTGAGGGGGTCTCTGCACATCCCCACCATCCTGGCCAAGTCTACATCTGAAAACTGGCTGCAATGGAATGTACAATAGAAAAGGAAAGACCCTTCCCCAAATTGTCAGACCAAAACCCAGCCCCAGGTACGGTGTGGATACTGGAGAACTTTCCCTTGGCCCCTCTCAGCCAAATCCCTCTGGCAGGGAACCAAGAGGAGGGAGGATGGAGAAGGACCCTCCTCTTCTCCCCAGAAGCCCCATTTGATGTCAGCTTCCCCAGAACTGCCTCCCTGGACAGAGCCGCATTCCTCAGACCTCCCTCCGTGCTCTTCTCTCCTACTTGGAAGCCAGCCCTCGGTTACCTCTGAGAAGGAGCAGATGAACTAATTCACAGCACAGCGTTAATTACTCAACAATAACTTGGCACTTTCACTTTCACAGGAATGTCTTTCTGTGTGATGGGGCAGATGCCTTCAACCCCAGGAAAGCAAATGGCTTCCATCTTCCAAGTCAAGTGTGCCAAATGGCCTTGGCTGCCTGAAAGACTGTAGAGAGAAGTCTTCTGAAGCCACCTCTGGGCTCTATGAAGAAGAGTGTTCAAATTGATTGATAATGTCGCTTTGGACACTGAGGGTGAAAGTGGTACAGGTTTCCTCGGTATTCAACACTCTGGCCCTAAATTGAAAGCACCCAAGTGGTGGAATTTCAGGAACGATTGAAAGTGGGCTCTGAGGGCCCTGCCCTAAGTACACCAATGGGGTTGGCTGACTCCGCCAATCCCTGGTTGCTTCTCCAGCTCTCCACGCAGTTGACCCAACTGGAATCAGAGAGAGAAAGAACTTCTGTCATCACTGGCTTCCCGGAGTCCCTATGGAAGACACACTGGAAGGATGGATGAGCCTGCATCAGGAAAGCTGAGCCCTGTCTGGGCGAGAAAAGTGGGTATGGCTCAGTGACTGGGAGGAAAGAAGAACAAATGTTTCCTTCTCCATTCAAGGTCAGCACTGGGTGAGACATGTTCCTGATTCGATTCTTGCAGCTGGAACAGTGATTTTCAAACGGCTGTGCACTGAACTCACCTGGAGAGCTTTGAGAAAACATAAAGGCCTGGGGCTCACCCCAGAGATTCCAGCTTAATTGTTCTGGCTATACAGCATGGCCTGGGATTATTTTAAACTTCCCCAAGTGTTTCTAATGTAGAGGCAATGTTCAGACTACTGGGCTAAAAAGAACCTTGAGAAATCACTTAGGCCAGTGTTTCTCAAACCATAATATGCACACAAATCATCTTGTGAAAATGAGAATCTTGATTAGACCTGGGGTGGGACCCGGATCCTGCGTCTCTAACTAGCTCCCAGGTGGTGCTAATGCTATTGGCCCCAGGACAATTTTAAGGATTTAAGCCAGTAGTTCTCAAAGTGTGGCCCCAGGGATCAGCAGCTTCAATACCACCCAGGAATGTGCTAGGAACGTGCTGGAGGTGGGAGCCGGGGGCCTGCTAGAGGGTGCTACAGACCATTTCCCTGCCTCCAGGACACCTGCTTGCCTGGCCTGCAAGGTCCATTCAGAAGAGGCCTCTGGGAGGCAGCCCCCTTGGGGTCCAGCCAGGTGAGACAAGGGTGAAGGAATAAGTGAGTCCAGATGTCAATTTCTGGCAGAGAATAAATGCACAAATTTCTAGTTTTCAGTCTTCAAAGGAGAGGGAAACAACACCTGAAACATACCAGGAATGGAGAGCTGAAATTCAATTCTGAACTAAAAATACGCATTCTTTACCATTATCTAGAAGGCAACTGGGAGAAAGGCCATTAGCATGGATTTTCTGGCGGCCGCTATTCTCACCAGCCAGGGCAGCGAGCCAGAAGCCTTGTGGTCCCCATTTCCCTTGTTGCAGTTACGTGGCAATAGCTCCGGTGCACAGAAGGCCCTGCGCCGCATTCTCCCAGCAGAAATGACTTCCCATTATCTGCAGAGTAGCCAGGAAGGCATCAGGGCTCAGGAGGTGCCAGCTTCCTAAGAGGCAAGGCCATCTCTGATTCTCAAGGGAAGAACTCAAAGCCAGCAGTGCCCATGGAGACAGATGTCCCCAGAGGCTGGGGCTGGGGGCCTCCGGTGGGGTGGGGTGACCGCTTGGTACGTTTTGAAGGAGGTCTGACATCCTGGGTGGGCCCAGTCAACTGGAGGGAGCCCCCCATTCTAGGGGTTGAGTTGGCAGGGCAACTGCTCCTGTCTCTCCCCTGACTGGGATGCAGGGATCCTTTGTAGAATAATGTGGACAAGTTGCCCTGGAACCCATGTAGCAAGGCCAATCTCAACTGGAACCATCCTTAGGAAGCAGAAGGACCCAGGAAAGGGGACGGTCAGATTTATGTAAGGCTGAACCATAATACGGCTGGGCTGGGAAAGGAGGGGAGGGCAAGGGGCCAGAAAAGAGGGTTCCCAGAAGTCAACAGAGGCTACTTTTACCGTGCCCCCCAAAGGGACCAGATGGCAGCTGCCATCAGGGGGACAATCCTTTTGGAGAGGAAGAGGATGTATTTCTCCTTTCTCACAACCTGGTTCTCTCCCTCTCCTGTCACCCCCCTCCCTTCCTTCTCTCCCATTTTCCTTCTCACTCAAATTGACACAGAAAGGAAGAAACTTGAGTGGGATGCCAGTGTTTGAAGCCTCCCCTGCCACCTCCCGTCCCTCAGCCCCTCACACAGAAGGTCAGACAGAATCGTTTGTCTCAGAACAAGAGAATAAAATAGTGGGTTTTGAGCAGGGGCTTTCAGTCAGACAAACCTGGGTTCAAATCTCAAACCCAACTCCCCCCCTTATCAGCTGTGTGGTTTGGGGACAAATCGCATAACCACTCTGTGCTCCTTTTCTCATCCATAAGATGGAGAAATCGCAGTACCTTCCACTTAGGGCTTAGAGAGGGCTTAGCAGGGTGCCTGGCACAGACAGGGCACCTAACACATGCACATGGGACTGAAAGTGTGTGACCCCTTCGAGCCCTCACAACCACTACCTTTCAGCTCTAGAGTCGATGCTTCCAGTGAGAGGTGCCTCTTCCTTCCTTTCAGTGCCAATATGAGTGAGAAGGAAAATGGGAAAGAAGGAAGGGGGGGGGGGTGAAAGGAGAGGGAATGAACCAGGCTGGGAGGAAAGGGAAGCTGTAGGGGTGAGACTGCTGGCAGGGGTGGAAGAGACCGGGCACAGCCCGGGAAACCATGCCATCGGGCAATTCCAGTGTCTCAGGCCACTCCTGGCCACCACCCTTCCCCCGCTACCTCTCCGCAAAGTGCAACTGATAACCCTTCTGTCCAGGCACAAACCCTTGTGCCGGTGGGGAAGTCCAGCCCTGGCTGAACAAATGCAAATCCGCTGGGCAGGGAGGTTAGCAAATGGAAGAGAGCACTAAAGCGCGAGTCTGCAGACCTCGGCACTACTGTGCAAACCCCTTCCCTCCTTCTCCATTCCTGCACCCAAATCCTTAGGCACCGCCTGTGGCCAGGCACTGGGGGCACGCTAACCGATGAGACAGGCCCCCTGTCCTGGTGTGGCTCACAACCCAACAGCCGTCTTGTTGAGCTGCAGGAAATGCGCGTGTTCATTCCTTCATCAGGACCAGAAGCTTCCGGCCTCCCTGCTGATGAGGACCCCTGCTCCCAGAGCTGATGCGACCTGGAGCGGCCTCCCCCAGGCTCCAGGATACCCGCTGTATTTCTCTTACTATTCTTTCCATGCTGTCTGACAGCCTGGCTGCTGCTGGCTCCCTGGGTGGTCTCTGCCTTCCTTTGCCTTCTTTGTCCATAAACCCCATTATGTGAAATAGCCCAGGTGAACCTCTGGGCCTGACACCTAAGAAACCTCTTACTGGCTGCAGGTCAGTTCCTTAAAATGCTATTACGAAGACAAAAGGAAAACCAGTCAACAAACACTGAAGAGTTGAAGGCAGCACATAAATTGCCCTAACAGCCAATTGGGCACACTAGCCTTGGGGTGGATGGGTTCTGGGGAAATGACCTTCAGAGCATCGGGTTGTTGCTTTTCCTCAGGCCCCCCTCCCCCAGCCCTGGGTTGTCGTGGGCTCTTCCCACAAGCTCTCCAGGGACCATCACCAGGCTCCCCATGAATTCTCACAATCTCCCCTCTCAACATGTCCCGAGGGCCCGGGGCTCCCACCCCATCCTCGCTGATTCCAGTTTAGATTTCCTTCTACACTGCGGTCCTAGGGGAACTCAGAAACAGCCCTTGGGAGCTTTGCAGAATGGGGAGGGAGGGAGGAGGTACCTGGAGGCAACATGCTCACGCCGGCCCCCAGCAGCCTCTTTAGAACCTCCTCTTCCCAGCAATAGCCCCCCAAAACAGCCCCAGCTCATTGCCAGCTCTTCCCTTCCTGCCTGGACAGTAGGGCTCAGGGGCAGCGGTGGGAGGGAAAGTAACCAGCCAGGACACACCTGCAATCCACCAGCAGGTCAAGAGTTCTCTCTGTGGGGTGACAATTGTTCTATGCATTTGGTTGGTTTTTTTAAATGGCTCTTTGGCACCTACTACTAACCTGCACTGTGGCTCTCAGGGCCCCTAACTCTTCCCTGAGCTCCAGCTCAGGGTGCATGGGTCTTGGAATGTCCTAAGGGTCCAGACCAGAAGGCCCAGTTCACCTCCAGGCCTCCAGGATCAAGTGCCTGATCCCACCTGGCCACTGAGACCCTGTAGGAGGGGCCAGGCCGCGGCTCTGGGGCTTCGGGAGGCAGGACCTTTTCAGCCCCGGGACTGCGGCAGCTTCCCCTAAGAGAGGTGGGCACGCTGGCTCCCTGGACACGCCGTCTTTCCTGCCTCTCATCAGTCACGGAGGTCTGTTGCTTTACTCCACTGGTCACTAATTTGGGGTATAATTTAAACCTTTAAACCTGCGTTAAGCATACAACTCAATGATTGTCAGGATCTTCCTCAGCCTTTCGGTCCGTCACTGGTCTTTTTTGGGGTCACCCACGCCACCCTCTCTTCTATTCTGTGCCTCCTTGGAGAACCCTCCATCCCTCTGCTGAAGTTGCCCCTTCTCTGCCTGAGCTCCAGGGACCTCCAACCCCACTCACCGGACTCTTCGTCTGTGTTCCCGACCACAGAGGGTGACGCTGTCACCGACCCAGTGCCACACCTGACGCCGCCAGACCGAGGCTCGCCATCGCTAACGGCTCGGGGTCCTGGTTCCTCACCTCCACGACCCTGTAAGGCCACCACCGCCACCCTCACCAGCCTTCCTCTGGCGCTGCTGTCTTGACCACGACCCCAACTCCCAACTCTACGTGACATCCAAAGGAATCCAAGACACACATGGCATCCCGCCACGCCCTGCTCAAAATCAATCCCTTATTAAGGTTCCAGAAGGCTCCGCTCGTGGGTGCTTCGCTGAGGTCACTTGCAACTTTGGAATGTGACAATGGCCAATGGTCCCGGCCTCTGTCCCCAGGTCACCCTAGCCCAGACCCTTGATTGGAGAAGTAAAGTGGGAGTCAGGATTCAGAGGTGCCACCAGTTCTCCTGTCGGTTTCACGCTGCCCCTGTGGTCTGCGGAGTCTCACTCTGAACTGAATGAACCGGTCACTGGTTTGGGCGTCAACTTCAGAGACAAAGAGGGGCCCGTGGGTCCACACCTCCCTGCTCAGCCACACACTGGGGCAAGTGGGTAGCTTTGCCTTCCCATTTTGTTGCCGAGAGAAAGACAGAGAGAGAGAGAACGAGAGAGAGAGGGAAAGTTGGCTTTCCCTCCAATTGGTGAAAAAAAAAAAGAGGCAATTTCATCTATTTACAAAATAGGATTACAGTTTTGCAGAATCCTGCTGGGGCCTGGGGGGAACTCTGAAAACACATTCATTTCGTTTCATCCTCATCAGAGCTGCCTGCTGCCCCCCTCCCCCATCCCACCCTTAATACTCCGGGACTGCGCGGGAGCGGGGGCGCTCCAATTTCTGACCTTCAGCAGGCGCTGCCGCTGCTCCTCGCCCACCCGGACCCCTGGCGGGGAGACCCGCATCCTTGGTCACAAAATGTGCTGGAGAGGAAGCGGAGCAGGCAGCCCTCCCAGGAAAGCAGGTCCGCAGGCCAGCGTGGCCCTTCCCCCTACCCCCACCCCGCGGCCTCGGAGCAGCCCCTAACCTGCGAGGGAGGAACAATTGATTTCCCTCCCGGACCCTGGAAAAAAGAAGCAAGAACAAGAAAAGCCAGAAGGAGGGAATCAAGCTATTGCAAGTGGTGCTTGGGCTCCCATAAAATAAACACATTGGGCAAATTGCAGTCTCACTTTGGAACAACTAATCTTAATGCAAAGCCTTTCTTCCCTGCACCAGAGGGGGAGAAAGCCATAGTAAACAGCAGAGGGGAAAATCAATTTCTAATGCACTTTGTTCATTGAATGAGGGAATCTCAATCCAAGCCTGTCCTTTCCTGTCTTCTATTAACTTTGTCAGTTTCCCACCTCCTGGAAACTCTCTTGGGAATTGCTGGCTTTGCAGGATGAAGTGGGATCGGAGTTTGGGAAGGTGACTCAGAGGAGGCAGGCAGCCCCTTGGGCTTTGAACTCTGCGGCGTTGGGGGCTGGGGGGCAGGGAGGGGTCTCCTGTTTGGCTGAAAGATACAGACTATAAGGGCCTTTCGAGAGCCCCTATTTCAGCCACCTTCTTTTACAGATTAGGAAAATAAAGGGAGCAGCAGAGCCTACACACAAAGGAGCTCAGTGGATGGGAGACCAGATGTCCTGCTGGCCAGGGTGGGCAGGGCAGGGCAGGAAGGCAGCCTGCGCTGCACCTCCTGGGATGCTGTTGCCTGAGGACGAATGAAGAACTCTTAAAGGGATAATGGCTTCGTAACTCAGGCGCTATCGTACTAGAAGCCAGAGGGGACCATTCCCTCCTGACTGTAAATCTCTGGGGGCAGTTATTGGTGGGAAGGGGAAGAGAAGCCAAGGGGGGCTCTGGATGCCCCTGAAACAAATCCAGAGAGAAGTGCTTAGGATCTAATAGCATCTAGGAGGGGCCATAGGGGTGCCCTCCAGATGGTAAATCTCTCTATTACCAAAGACGTGTCCTTTATGGGCAGTTCACAGGCTCGGCAGGGCCACCCCAGAGTATGCCCCAGAAACCTGATATCTCCCTTGCTACGCCCATCTGTGGTGGGAGGTGACAAGTCGGGGAGGCTTTGGGGGGAGCCGGGAGGGGCCACAGCCCCGTGGAAGTCACCAATCCCTAGGTCTGCCAGAGTTAACAAATGAAAATGCAGGATGCCCAGGTAAATTAGGAAAATGTCTCTAACTGCCCAATTTTTGCAGTTTATTGAGGAAAAGAAAAGCAGAAGCTGGGATATTTAGGATGTTCTGGCAAGGCCACAACAGCTCATAGGACAAGTCTTGTGTATGCAGGGTGCCTGGCAACTGCATCCCTCCTGAGCCCCAAGCAGGCATGCAGGGACATGCTGTACCCCCAAACTGGGGCCTCCTCCTTCCCAGGTGAACTCCAGTCAGGGTCGACCTGGCCATCCGGGTGTGTTTGCTCAGTGTCTCCAGTCCCTCCCTCACTGGGGCAGAGGTCCCAGAAAAGAAGGACCCCCATGAGTGGGCTGATAGTCAACTTGCGCTCTTACCCTACTCATCCCAGGAGGACTTCCTGGTAGAAGCAGGCTTTGAGGAAGAGGGAAGGGGAGGATTTACAAACACCACAGAGTTCCAGCATCAACTACATTTACAAGTTTGGGGACATCCTCAAAGGATCAAACAACTAGCACTGGAATTAAAAAAGTGGCAAATGGTTAGTTTTAGGTGCCTGGGCTCCTCTGGCTTGCTGGGTAAGCTCTGGCCAGTCACGGGACCTTTCGGAAACTCACCTTTCTTACTGGTGAACTGGGGCTGGGAGCAGTCCTGCCCAGCCCACAGGGTTGTTTTGAGGATTGTATGGGATGAGGGAAGTGAAAACACTTTTAAATAGTAAACTCCCACTCACCAAAACACAAGCTACTGACAAAACAGGGCATGAATGGACATGGAGCCCCACCTAAACATTTAAGCGCTTTGTCTCCATGTCTCGCAATTAATGCAATGGTCACCAGCCTGTGGGTGAGTACACACTGCCCCACGTAGGGCCCAGGAAGCTCAGAGGTCCCACGTCTCCTGGCCCCAAATGAAAGACAAAACCTGACTCCACACCCAGGGCTCATTCATTCTTTGTTTCAACAAACATTTGGTGAGTGTTTCCAGCATTCCGAGCCCAGTGAAGGGGCATCGGAGATGAAGCCGTGGACGGAAGGGGCCCATGTCCTGCCCTCCTGGAACGTACATTCCATTGGGCCACAACCATAAGAGAAATCGTCATTTACAAAGCATTTCCTCTGCACCAGGCACCGTGCGAGCAGCTCCAGCTGGTGCAGGAGCTAATAATATTCCCGCATCTTATAGATGAGGAAGCTGTATTCGAGATGTTAAATGACAAGCTCAGAGTCCCCCAGTTAATAAGCGGGGGTACCTGAGTTCAAGTCCAGGGTATTCCACACTGCAGGTCGCGTGCTTTGCCACCATGGCGTACTGCACACAAGAAAAGCTTATACTGTTGTTGTTATTATCATTATTACTAAAAACTTACCCTGAACTCCAGTGATAGCTGTCTAATCAACTTAGGCTTTGTCAGGTTTTAGGAGTCAAGTTCATGAAATTTAGAGAGAGGGAGAGAGCCACTGGGTGCAGACTCCTGAAAACGCTTTGCAGGAAGGAGCTTAGTTATTTTTTTCGTGCCAAGGGTGGGAGCGGCTCGCAGACAAAAGGGAGAGAGATGGGATTCAACATTTATGATCTGCGCCATTTCCAGGGCGCCTCTGCTGCGTCTCATCTCCCCAGATCTCCCCGGAAGAATCTGTTCTCCTCACTTAGAGCGAGCGCACACCCATCTGTCAGGCAGGCCCCCGGCGCTCGGGGCCAGAGCTCAGAGTCAAGGAGAGGAGGGCGGCCCCGCCCCGGGCACATACCCGCGCAGGCTGCGGCTGCAGCCGAGGAAGGAAAGACGGCTCGCCTGGCCTGTACATTAAGAAGCGTATAATTATGCATAATAAAAAGACGCTGGTCCTTGTGTATATAAACACAGCTTTGACTGAGTACCCTTTCCCAAACAGCCCTTCTGGCTCGCAACTGCTGCAGTCAAGTATCTGAAACATATGTTTGCCACCGAGGCCTCCGGGGCAGTGGGGATGGAGAAGGCGGGGGTGGGGGTGCAGGAGACAGTGGTCCGTCTGGGGAAGGGGGTCTGGGCCAGAGCTGGAGGGCCAGGGGAAGGGTCTTTACAGTGAGGGTCAAGGCCCCCACCCCAAGTCCAGCTGTCATTCTCTCTGCCCCCTCCTTCCCCATGTTCAGTTGCCCCAAAGACAGTTAGGGGGCTGCCTCACTTCTCCAGGAAAGGGGGCGAAGGGGAGCTGTGAGGGGCATTCGCCTCCAAGTCAGGGATATTCTCTGGTTTGATTTGAGGGTTCCCTCCTTCAGTCGACATTGATTTGTGCACCCATCCCCTGCACAGCCCCGCACCCGATGACGCAGGAGAGGCCTCGGCCAGGGTTCTTCGCAGCCGGGTCCACCCAGCAGGTGTGGTGTGCCCTCACCTGGTCAAGGCCCCAGGGTCTTGGGTTTGCCCACCTGCTGCTCGGGCCCCGCCCTCTGTCACCAGCTGCCCCCTGGTCAGAGCTATGGCTCCCAGGCGGGTACTCGGTGCTCAGAGGCCCGGCCAGGTCCCACTCCCGGTCCCCAGAGACCCCTCGCCATCCCTTTGGAGGGCCTGGTCTCCTCGGTGGTAGGCTCTGTTCCCACCTCCCCAGACTACCCCCTACTTCCTGTCTTTGCTGGGAGGGTTGGTGCGGAGCTCACTCCAGACTGGGAGGCAGGAAGGGGGCTGGGCTGGTGCGCTCCCTCCCCGTCGTGGGTCTGCCTTGGGCAGCTTGGCCCAGCCGAGCTGTGGGCTCTGTCCCTGCAGGGGAGAGTACTTGGTCTCCTCCTCGGCCTACACCAGGCAGAGAGCCCCTCCCCAGCAAGCGTCGGGGGCAGCCTTGGTCTGGGTTCCCCTGCAGGCAAGCCCTGAGCCGAGGATGTGGTGCCTGTAGTTGATCTGGAAAGTGATCCCAGGAAGCAAGAGCAGAGGGGCAGGGACAGTGAGACGGGAAGCCCAAAAGGTCAATGAAGACTGTGTTCTTGGGTCACTGTGGCCTCGGGACTCCATCGGGGGACCGTCGTGCCTCTGTCCACCGGCTCCCTGAGGCTCCCACGTTGCCCTCCTCTGGAGAAAGGCCTGGGCAGACACTCAGGGACCCCTGGCGTGCAGCGGGGTTAGCATGAGTGGACTGTTCCCCACTGCTACAGACAAAACCGCAAGTGTCCAAGGATTGGGACACAAAACTATCCAAGAGATACTCGTCGAGTGAACGAAAGAGTGAAAAAGCGACTTGAAGAAGGTTTCAGAACTGGGATTTGGGGGTGGGGAACCTCGCCCACCCCTTCTGCCCAAGGACAACTCCTTCGTGAGCCCAGCTTTACCTCGGGAAACAGGGCTACCCCAGGCCACGGTAGGACTGTGAGACACCCCTCGTGCCGAGAGGTTCCCTGCGGCCCCAGCAGGAGGGGTCTGGTCGGCACAGGGGCGGGGAAAGCCTGGCAGCCGTGAGGACGGGCAAGTGAGAAGAGGAGGGCAGCGGAAGCAGCTGGCACAGGACCTGCCATCCTCCCAGTGCCACGCTAAGGAGTTAGGACCTGGTTTTCCACCAATGACACTCACACAAGGGACCCCCCTCCTCAGTGACTTCCGACAACTACGCGAGTTAGGCCACGTTCACAGGTTCAAGGCACCGTCCCCACAAGGCTGCCCTCACGTCACACACCAGCCATGAGTTTGGGGGTTCCCAGGTCCACCTTCCCTCTAGGCAAGTGGCAACACACTTGGGGGCTCTCATCTCCTTCGGGTTCAATAAACCACCGGAATGACTCACAGAACCCAGGAAAGTGATATCCTGGGTTTAGAGTTTTGTGAGAGCAAAGAGAGTACAAATCAGAAGGAGCCAAAAGAAGAGACACAGAAGACCAGGGCTGGGAGGTTCCCAAATGTGAAGTTCCCGCGTCCTCTCCTCCTGGAATCAGAACGTGTCACGTTCCAGATCATGGAAGCTCCATGAGCTTCGGGGTTCAGAGATTTTATGGGGGACTCCTCATGTAGGTGTAATTGAAGGAATCAGTGTCCACATGGTTGAACTTCATCTCCAGCCCCCACCCCTCCCAGGAGGTCCGCAGGTGTGACCCGGCTCAAAGCCCCAGCACTGGTCACCTGGTTAGTCCTTCTAGAGTGAGGAACCCCCTGCACCATTCATTATCATAAACCATCAGGCATGGTCCGGGGCCACCAATGAATAACAAATCACTTGGGAAATCTCAAAGATTTGGAGGTCGCCCCCCAGCCCGGGAAGCCTATTCTAAGTTCAGCCCTCTACTTGGGGAAAGCTAATTCATCACTCAGCACTCTCCTAGGCACAAAGCCAGGTGCATAACAGCTCATGGCTTGGACAAGACCAGCTGCGATGGGGCTCTGACCTAGCCAGGAGCAGGAGCGCCCACGAGTTCCTCTCCCCACCCCAGTCCAAACACAACCTCCGGCTGGGACAGCGAGACTGAGGATCACAGCTCCAGAATGTGGGAGGCCACAAAGGGGTCAAGGAGAGGAATGAAATGAGTGGCTCTTGGTTTAGAAAGATCCAGGGGTTTGTGAGAGAGTGGCTGGGAGCAGGGAAAAGGTGGCCCCTGATCATTTGTACCACGTGGGCATCTTCCCTTCTTATACGGGGGTCTCCTATGTTTAGCAGGAAGGAGCAAAGCAGCCCATTATGCACCAGACAGCCCCCCAGCAATAAAGAGCTATCCCCCCAAAATGCCAACACACCCCTGATGAGAAACCCTGAAAGGGGCCCTAGGGACTAGCCCAGGTGAATAATCTGAGGGTCTGATACAGTTATCGTTTGGCCAGAGAGAAGAGAGGGGGGCAAGTAAAGGAGGAAGGATGGCCACCAAGATTCTAGCCCTGGTGCCCAACAGGCCAAATGTTTAGTGATATAATGGGGGGCACGAGGTTAAAAGTGCCTGGGGACAACAGTGGGGTGTTGAAAAATGGGTTTGGATGGAGACAGTCTCCATGTGCGGTTGCCACGGGAAACCATGGTGGGGCCGCCCAGTGTGGGCACCACTGAGCTGAGCTGGGCTTTTACAGATGCAGAAAAAGGTCAAACAACCAATCACTCCTCTCAGATCCTCCCCAGCATCGCCGCCCCCTCCCCAGAGGTCCGGCAGCTGAGATGGACAGGTGCGTGGCCCAGGAACAGAATGAGGGGGCTGGGCAAGAAGGGAGAGTTCCCCTTGCCCCTCTGACATCTCCCTTTAGCTCCGCATCGCAGAGACATTTTTTCATGCATCCGGTAGCCAAAGGGGGATGGAGATGCTAATTTCATTTCATTAGATCCCAGCAGCCTTCGATTACAGCAGGCAGGAGGGAGGAACTGGAGCTGATGTGTTTTAAAAAGCTGCAGTTTTGCGCTGTTTTTTAATTTAATGCTGCCGGTAAAAGATGCCGCCTTAGAGGAGCTAATGATTCTCGTGAATTATTTTCGTTGATTTATACACCCCTCCGACTTTAAATAACGAGGGAGGAAAGAGAGCCAGGCCCCCCTGGAGCTGGGAGCCTGCAGCTGGAAGACGGGGCTGCTAAAACTCCAGGATGTTTTTCTTTGAATTATGTTTCCTTGGTGCGGGGCACCGCCAGCCACCCATCTCTGTCCCCAACCCCCAAACATTGGGCATTTATCAACACTTCACCCATGTGGGGCACCAGTGCCTCAGACCTTCCCCTCCCCAAACCATGTTACTCCTACTGTCACTTGCGAAATAATAACCATTCGTATATTTGCAGTCTGCAGTGAGCCAGATCCTGGTCTAAGCACTTTATCTGCAAAAACTCAAATACTCACATCTAGGCTGAGAAGTCACTGTGACTTCCCCTGGGTCCCTGAGTAGGAAATGAAGCTCTGAGAGGTTAAGGAGTGCTCAAGGTCACACAGCTAGGAAACAGCAAAAGCTGGAAGTAGGGCCATGTGGGTTTGGCTCAAAATTGTACTACAGGTCAGCAAGAAATGGATGGTTCCAGAGTAGAAGCTCCTCCCCTTTACTTCCAAGGACCAGGGACCTCCAAAGGGTCCCCGTTGGCCAGAAAGGTTGCAATAGAGACCAGACGTGAAACTCTCCTTCACAGACCCCAATATCGATGGGCATCCGACCGCACCAAGCCCTGCTTCTGCAGCTTGCCCAGGGCCCTGGGTCTGGATTTCAGCACACACCTGTTGGCCAGGAAAGAGAATGCGGTGGTTGGAACAAGTATCCATAAGGAACCTCCATTTATCTTGATTCACCGCTCGCTCCACCAGGGAAACGTCTCCCGTCTACCAGTGCCCCTTTGCTGCCTTCTTCCCTTCAAAATAAAATCAGAGACAGCAGCAAAAGCATTAAGCCCCTTCCAAATTTCTTTTCCTCATCTGTCATGTCAGAGCCAGAGGAAGCCTGGCTGCTGCGGCCCAGGGTTGTGGGGAGAATCTCTGCAGTGGCAGCAACCGGCGACGGATGCCAGGCTGGGAAGAAGCCAGGGTCAGGAGACCAGGGGGAGGCCCCAGTTTTTATCCCCAGGAAGTGGGGGCAGCAATTAGAGATCAGTCCAGCAGGGAGCTTTGAAAAAGGATGGGCCAAGACAATCAGAAAAACTATCACGGGGAGAGAAAAAGAGGCCCCAGGAAGCCTCGTGACTTTCCCCATCAAAGGAGAAGCAATCAGCTGTATGCAAAATCCTGCAGATTTCCAACCCAGGCTTATCACCTGGGCTCCCTGAAGTATGAAGAACATGGGCTATGGAGGCAGAGGCCCTGGGTTCAAATCCCAGCTCTGCCACTTACGAGTCGCATGGGCTAGGGCAAGACATTGAACATCCTTCAAACTCAATTTTCTTGGATGTAAGATGGGCCAGGCAGGAAAATGGCATTCTCAAACCAGGTGACCAGGGAAGCTTAACAAAGGAACCAGGACCAGCTACATAATCTGTAGGGTCCCTTGTTAAAAAATTATTAAGAATTTCAAGATGGGGCATCAGAGCATTCGACCAAGCTTAGGACCCTCCATGCAGTTGCCCAAGCAGTCCATGTGGGTCATCCAAGCGGTTCACATAGGTCATCCACGGGTCCATACGGGTTATCCATGGGTCCATACAGGTCATCCATGAGTCCATACAGGTCATCCATGGGTCCTTACAGGTCATCCATGGGTCCAAAGAGCTCCCCCAAGCGGCCAGGGTCTCGCTTGGGCGTGTGTTAAGGTGTCTGCCAGGCTGTTCATCTGAGGGGTCATTGAGCTGGAGGGTCTACTTCCAGGCTTACTCATGTGGCTGCTGGCAGGAGGCTTTGGCTTCTTACCACATGGGCCTCTCTAGATACGACAGCTGGCTTACCCCTGCAAGAGTGATCCCAGAAAAAAAAGAGAAACAGAGACACAGAAGGTGCAGTCTTTTACAACCTCATCTCAGAAGAAGTGACGTACCATTACATCTGCCACATGCTCTTAGTCACACAGACCAACACCAGGGCCAGTGGGGGGGTGCCAGTCAATTGTTCAAAGACCAGGAGATGAGACCACTGGGGCCCACTCGCATCCTGGTAACAACAGGATCTCACACCTGATGTGCACCAAATTGAACTTCTGAAATCCCCTCTCCCCACAAAACCTGCTTCTCTCGCCATCTTCCCCAGCTCTATCATTGGCAAATCTGTCTTTCCAGTTGCTTAGCCAAACCCTTGGAGATCTCCTGGGCCCTCTCTTTCCATCAAACTTACATCTGATCCTTCAGTGACTCCTGTCAGCTCTGTCTTCAAAGTATTGCAGGATTCTGACCACTTGTCACCACCTTCACTGCTACTGTGCTGGTTTAAGGCCCCTTATCGTCCCCCTCATATTGTGCAATGGTCTCCTAAGTGGTCTCCGTGTCCACTCTCTGTGCCTCCTACAGCCTCATCCAGCAGCCAGAGTGACCCTGTTGAAATGAATTATTCCTACACTCAAAATGAGAGTAAAAAGTCTTTATGGTGATCTACAGGCCCTACACTTATCTGACCCCACTCCCCGATTTCACACCCTACCAGCTCCTCCCCATGCCTGCACACACTGCATCTAGCCCCACTGGATAGTCCACAGACACCCCAGGCACACTCCTGCCTCAGGACCTTTGCACCTTCTGTTCCCACTGCCTGGGAAGCTCCTTTTCCAGGTGTTCACATGGCTTGTTCCCTCATTTCCTTAAAGTCTTGATCCAATACCACTGCTTCCCTGGCTACCCTATTTATAAAATTGTACCCCTGACACCTCTATTCCCTTCCCTGCCTTGTCTTCCTCCTTGGAAGTTTCCATCACTTCAATTCCATGTTCTACTCATTTTTCTTACCTTTTGTCTGTCTCTCCTATTAGAACAAGTTCCATAAAGGTGAGGATTCTTGTCCGTTTTTTTTTTTTTTTTTTTTTTTTTTTTTTTTTTTTTTTTTTTTTTTTTTTTTTTTTTAGTGCTCTATTCATAGCATCTAGAATTGTGGCTGACTCGTAATCAGAGCTAAAAAATATTTGTTGAATGAACAGAAGGAGGAAAAACGTGGGAAGATGTTCAGTTATCTATTGCTTTGTAACAAACCACCCCAACCTTAGAGGCTTCACACAACAACAATCATTTATTTAGCTTCTGAATCTGCAATTTGGGCAGGACTCAGGAAGACACTTGTCTCTGCTCCAGGAGGCCTCAGCTAGGGTGGATTGAAGGCAGGGGTGATTGGACAGCTGGGGCCTGGAATCACCCAAACTCATTCATATATACCTGCCAGCTCTTACCAGCTATCTGGGACCTCGGCTGGAGCCATCAGCCAGAACATCCATGCTTGACCTCTTCATGTGGCTTCTGACCTCCTCATGGCATGGTGGCTGAATTCCAGAAACCACAGTCCCAGGAGACAGGAAGCAAAAGCAGCCCAATTAAGACCTAGGCCTGGAAATTGAGAGAACCCCATTTCGACCATATTCCATTGGTCAAGTCACAAGGCCACATTCAAGGGAGGAAACACTGACCCCCACCTCTTGATGGGACGAGTAGTGTTTTCGTTTCCTGCCTGCTAAGCAAATACCATGCAGTGGGTTGACTTAAACAATGGGAATTTATTGGCTCATGGTCTTGAGGCTAGGAGAAGTCGAAGTCCAAGGTCATCAGGGCGATGCTTTCTCTAAGAACACTGTGGCATTGTGGGGCTGGTGATCCTTGGTCCTCGGCTTTTTTGTCACATGGCAGTGCTTCCCCTGGCTTCTTTGGGTTCCATGGACTTCCAGCTCCTTCCCGTGGCTTCCTGACCATGTGTTTGAATTTCATTCTGCTTATAAAGGACTCTAGTCAAGGACAAAGGCCCATCCTGATTCACTTGGGCCACATCTTAACTGTAGTCACCTCATTCAAAGGTGCTATTTACAATAGGTTCTCACCCACAGGGATGGATTAAAGTAAGAACATGTTTTTCTGGAGTACAGTGGAATATATATATAGCTCCAAGCCACCACAAACCGCAAAGACTTCTAGTGTTATGTTTTAAAACTGCTGAGGAAAGGAAAAAGCAGATAGCACTTAATGGGCACCTCCATTGTGTCCCTTTCACTCCGATTCCTGAAAACTTAGACCCAAACCTGTTCCAGTCCATAGCCTGCTAGGGTATGCATTTTTAGTGTTATTTCTGCTCTATTTTACCTCCTTTCTTCTTTCACCCAAGTTTTTAATTTATGTCGGTCTTCTTATATCTTATGCATTCTTTTGGTCTGCCTTAAATCTTTTCTAGAAAAAGGAAGAGTACAGAGAGCAAAATAAATGACTGCTGTTCAGGTAAATACCCACAAGGATGACATCATTAAAAAGCAGGTACTTTCCTGGAAGGAAATAGGACAAACCAACAGGGAGGGAACAGATAGTAATGCAGAACTAGGCTGGTACAGGCCACTCACAAGAGGCAGAGAGCCAAGGGCGGTTGGGGGGGGTGGCACCCAGGATAACCATCTGGAGGGACAAATTAGAGAGCAAGATGGACAAAGGCTGTGATGAGCAAATCCTCTCCCCATGTCTAGGTGGATGTGTACCCTTTTGAACCCAAGGAAAGGCCATCTTTTGGCCTTTCTGTTCACCAGAAGGAACGGTAATTGATGGTGTTTGCCAATGGCCAGAACCGACTTGACTTGTCAACCACCCTGGAAGAGGACCCTCCACCCCTGTCAAGCCTCCCTAACTGCCGCTGCATGGAACAGGCACTGAATGTCCACACCAAGCTCGGCCCAAATCACAGGCCCTTGAGCATAAAAGGTGCTTGTTATTTCTAGACATAGGTTTTCAGGTGGTTCATTGTGCAGCAACAGATAACAGGGACATCTCTGTTATGTCCTTTAACCCCACCAAAAACTCAGTCTCCTCACCTTCCAGGGCCCACCCAAGTGCCCAGCATGGAGATGGGACTCCACTATTGGGAATATTACTGCAAAGGAGGGCAGGTAAGAAGCCAAGACACAGCCCATGTCTCTAGCAGACCTGGAGGACCAAACAAGTGTGAGGATGAACACGTGGTCGTCTACGCACATAAGGGAATGCTACTCAGCCACAAAGGGAAGTGAAGAGCTGACCCACTTCAGTTTTACTTGGATAAGCCTGGAAAACATTAAATGAAAGAAGCCAGCTTCAAAAGGTCACCTATCATACGATTCCACCTTTTTGGATAAAAAAGGTAAATTCATAGAGGCAGAATTCAGGATGGTGTTTGCAGGGGCTGGGGGAAGGGGGCTGAGTGGAGGATGTTTGCTAATGGGTACAGGGTTTCCTTTCGGGATGATGAAAATGTTCTGGAGCTAGTCAGAGGTATTGGCTGCACAATATTGTGGATGTACTAAATGCCACTGAATTGTTCATTTTAGAATGGTTAATTTTATGTTATGTGAATTTCACCTCAATAAAGAAGTGGAACTGCAGCAGACCATGGAATATATATTCCTTCATTCAGAAATGGCTTATGGAGCTCCTGCTGCATGCCTGAGGAAGGACTAGAAGGAAGCTCCAGAATTGGGGGGGTGGGGGTGCAGACTAAGTCTGAAAGGGGACATCCCCAAGGCTCACCCTAAGACCATCTTTGCTCCCTCTCTCCCTTCTCCCAGGGCTCCCGTCTATGCCACCCAGCTCTATGATTGTCTCTATCCCCAGCCAAAGTCCCCCCTGAGTCCCCTACCTTTACACCTGTTGTGCCTCCTGGTGTTTCCAAGACCCCTCCGCCTTGACATGCCCAAATCCAACCTCGTGCCCACCCCCACCCTCTTCCGCTCTTCCAAGCTCAGTGAGAGCTCCAGTGTCCATCCAGGACCGTGAATGACAAACTGCTGGCACTGCCACCACCTTCATCCCCCCACATCCTAAATTCACTGAGTCCTGACAGTTTCATCTCCTAAATACCTGTCCACTGCTCTCCCACCCCGCTGCTGTCACAGACCAGCACCGGTTGCATGAACCATCGCCCACACTTAACTGCCCCGTGATGGTTTGCAGCTATATACCCCAGAAAAAAAGATCATGTTCTTAAGTTCAATCCATTCCTGTGAGGGGAGATCTACTGTGGGTGGGACCTTTCGATTAGGTTATTTCCTTTTGATTAGGCAATTCCCAGCTGGGTCTTAATCCTCTTCCTGGAGTCTTACACAAACAGGATGAATATGGAGAGAAAAACACAGAAGAAAGTCCCAGAGAAACTGACAGAGGACACACAGACGCTCAGAAAGAAAACCACAGAAACAGAGAGAAAGGTACTGAAGCCAGAAACTGGAAACGACACACCCGAGAGAGAAGGGAGAGGCCAGCAGACACTGCCATGTGACAGAGGGGCTGAGCATGGCCGGTGGCTGGTCTTTGGGGAAAAGGCATCATCCTGGTGAAGCCTTAATTTGGACATTTTCATGGCCTTAGAACTGTAAACTCATAAGCTAATAAATCCCCATTGTTAAAAGCCAGTCCATGTCTGGTATACTGCATTTCATCAGCGTTAGCAAACTAAAACACCCCCTCTTACCTATTCTCCATACAGAAACAGTGAGTTTTTCACATACAAATCAAACCATGTCACCTCTCTCCTTAAAACTTGCCGCTGGCTTCCTACTGCTCTTGGGACAAATGTTGGTGACCTGCCCCGACCTTCAGTGGGCTCTGCATGATCTGGCCTGTGCTCTCCCCTCCCACTTCCCCTCGTTTCACTTTCACCCACCAACCCTGCCCTGCTTCTGTGCTTCAACCACACCAGCTTCTCTCAGTTCCCCAAATTCTCCAGGCTCCCTCCTGCCATTGAGCCTCCATGCTCTTCCTTCAACCTGAGACGCTGTCAAGCTTAAACCCTGCCCTGCCCCCACCCCGGGCACACTATTCAGAAGCCTTCCCTGATCTTTCTGACCAGGCCACCACCCCTCTGCCCAGCCCCACCAGTGCCACGAGCTGTCTCTCCTTTGTGGCACTAATCTCCATTGCATCTTATGTTGATGTGTATTATCTTTTGATGACCGTGTGCCTTCTGCACTAGACTCCAAGCTCTTAAAGGCCGTAACTGGTTTGGGTACCATTATAATCCAAGAAGCTAGTCCAGTGCCTGACCCATAGTAAAGCCCTTGATAAATATTTGTTAAATGGACAAGAAAAGTGAGTAAGTTGCTGTTGAAAGGCAAGAAAGTTAATGATAGTTAATAGTTGCTAGAAAAGTTGGGTAACATTTCATGGACTAGGTGAGCTGACCTTGAAATATGAACAGATTTTGTATTTATGGAGTTATGTGGAATGGCATAAAGGAAGAAGCAGGGGTAAGTGTGTGTGTGTGTGTGTGTGTGTGTGTGTGTGTGTGTGCGTGTTGGGGGAAGCGAAGGAGATGGACCAGGCTAGATGGAGAAAGGTGTTGCCTCAGATCATTGGGCAGATGGATCATCAAGGATCGTGAAGCCAGAACAAAGAGTTGGTAGGTGAAGAGATTGGGAGATTTCAGAGCAGGGCAGTAACTCCAGGCTGGCACTCAGCAGGATGAAATGAAGCAAAGTCTTGCAGAAAGGGAGTAGGACATGGGGACATGGCAGCTGGGAGGCTGTTTAGGACACTGGTCAGTGGTCAAGTGAGAGCTGATGAGGACCTGGTTAGTGAAGGATGTAGGGACAAAGAGGACGAGGTGGGTAAGGAGATGTTGAGAAGAAAACCATCCACCAGGCTGGCTGGCCTCCGAGGCCTACAACACAGGAAGGTCCCTCTCCACCTGGGAGCAAAAGAAGGAGCCAGTCTATCAGACAGAGGGTGGAACATGAATGCAAAAAGCACTACTGAGATTTCCCAGATTTTCTGTCCCCATGTGACTCCATACTGTGCTCTGTGCCCCCTTTTGGCCAAGCCAATCAATACCAGTCATCAGAGCTGGTGCAAGGAACAAAGAATAAGGTTAGATCCACGGGAATATACTGAAAGCCCAGTAGAGCAGTGCTGGCCTGGGGACTTATTGCTTATTAACGATACAAATATGTAAATGTTACGTGGGCTATATTGATTTCAATATGCGAACCATCCATCATGAGGGTAAGGAAACAGGTGTTATAAATATCAAACGTCTGCAGCCTAAGACTTATCAATGTAGATGGGTTATGGCCAGGACAGGCCCCAGAGCAATTTTATTAATGAGAACAACTCCCAGCAACGATCACTAAATGCGTGGGGGTTACACAGTAAAGGGGTAAAATGGTGCAATTCCCCAGAAGGAAGGGAGGTGTGTGTGTGCAGGGCTGCTAGAGAAATTCCTCCCCTTTTCACCTTTTCCATGAGACAGAAACAGCAGTCATCAGAGCTCCCGAAATCTGCTACTCAGGGATCTACCAGCCTGGACATGTACCCTCCCAGGCGTGAGAAGAGCCCCCTTCCCCACTTCTCCAGAGGAAACAGAGTTAAGAGCTGGGATCAGGCCTACATCCACCATGGACTAGGTCTGCAACTGTCACAAGTTTAACCACTCAACTGTGAAATGGGGACAGTGAGGCCAACCTGCAAGGTTGTCATGGAGATTAAACAATTAAACATTGACAATGTCTACAAAGCCCCTGGTCATCGAAGTCGATGGTGATTACTGTTACCATGGCAGAGCAGCCAAGAGCTCGCTTCCCTTCAGATCCCTCCCTGCACAGGGACATGGTGCTAAGCATCTCCTTTCCTGGGTATTCCATCTGTACCCCAGAACAGGTTCCCACTGAGATGGCACCACTGGGATTTGTCTGGGATGAGGAAGGAGCATTCCAATCCTCGCACTCACCTCTCCTCCAAATTGGTTTTCCCAGTTGATTTCCATTTGAACGTCCAGACATCCCATGCCCACCTCTGTCCATGGTGCTGACTGCCATTCAGGAGACACCCTCCCCCAGGTGAAGGAACCTCTAGGAGCCGGTCCCTAGGGCCAAACTGCTTAGTGGGCTCTAAATGCAGGAGGTTTAACTCTGAGCTGGGATTGAGGTGAGGTAAGGTGAGTTTTGCAAATGCAAGGTCAGTGCCTGGTTTTTTTTAAACTTTTTTTATTAATAAAAAAAATAACAAAAAAACATTAAGATATCATTCCATTCTACATATACAATCAGTAATTCTTAATATTATCACATAGTTGCATATTCATCATTTCTTAGAACATTTGCATC
>PVIY010038811.1:0-23596 GCA_004026745.1 Myrmecophaga tridactyla | reverse complement strand
CCTTTCCAAAGGCCTGTGCAGAGGCCTACCTCTCTCCAAATACAACCTTGGGGGATATTGGGGAGACCACCTTTTTCTCGGCTCCACCTTCTCCAAGCGTCAGGGCTGCACCCAGGCTCTCTGCCATCTTCAGGGCACACACTCAACCCCTCCATGTGGTGGCAGCCAGGCTCTCCCCAAACCCCAAGGAATGTGCTTCCTCTCTCCAAGGCCTGAAGCAACTTGACTCTTCCACTGCAATGAGGTGGAAGGCCCACCCTCTACCTTTGGGGCAAATTCACCCTTTCCAGGGTTTGGGCAGGTCTGCTCTCCTGGCCCGGGGTTTCTTGGCTTCACCTGAGCTTCCATGTTTCTTACTCTGCAAACTCCACTTTTGTGTCCCCCTTTGTCCAGATTGGCAGTGGTTCCATTTACACCAACAGTCTCTTCAAGCACTCCAGGACTTCTCCATCATTCTCTTTACAGTTCCTCCAAAATATTCCCCTAAGCCATCCGAAAAACCATTCCAACACCACTCTTGGTATCAAAATCTGTTCTAGTTTGCTAGCTGCCAGAATGCAACACACCAGAGATGGATTGGCTTTTAATAAAAGGGGATTTATTTCATTCTTCAAAGGGAAGGCAGCTAATTTTCAACGTAGGTTCTTTCTTACATGGGAAGGCACAGGGTGATCTTTGCTGGCCTTCTCTCCAGGCCTCTGGGTTCCAAAAACTTTCCCCGGGTGATTCCTTTCTGCATCTCCAAAGGCCTGCGTTGAGCTGTGAGTGCTGAGATGAGGTATGTTGAGCTGCTTTTTCTGTGCTATGGTGATCTCTCTCATTTAAGCACCAGCCAGTTAAGTCAAACATCATTCACTGCAGCAGGCATGCCTCCTAACTGACTGCAGATATAATCAGCAACAGATGAGGTTCATGGTACCATTGGCTCATGTCCACAGCAACAGAACTAGGTGCCTTCACCTGGCCAAGTTGACAACTGACTCTAACTACCACAAACAGTATTTTTTTTTCCTCTGTTCTACAGATGGTCTTGAAGCTCACAGATGAAAAGTGACAGTGAAATCACAGAATAATTGATTGGCAGAGTAAGGACTTGTGTTCTATGCTCATTTCAGTTAAATTTGGTAAAATATAAGCTGTGAGAAGTAGAACTTCTTTGTGAGACGGTGATCTCCTACAAATGGCACAGAAATAATTGAAAATGGGTCAGTTTTCCCATTTTCTGAGCCTATGTACACCTTTTGCAAATGAACACATCTCTGAAAATAGGCCATGCATTTAACTGCTTTATGTCTGCCTGCTCTTGTGATGCCTACATTTGATCACAACTTCTCATGAGAGACATTGTGCATTAACTACACTTCTGCCATTTTGCATTGTTTTGTGGATGCTACTGTATTTGGAAATTGTATGTAGCAAAATTGTGCATCAACTTCTTGTGTGAAGAGCATGTGGAAACAACTCTCAGCAGTTAAATTGACCTATAGGTGAAGCTTCTCATGCAAATTATTTGTTTAGCATTCTGTCATGGTCAGGTTCATGTGTCGTCTTGGCCAGGTGGTGATGCCTGGTCATCTGGTCAGGCAAGCGCTGGCCTGTCTGTCGCTATGAGGACATTTCATGGACTTAAATCATGATCACATTGACTGCATCCACAGTGATTGCATTTGTAGTCAGCTAAGGGTAGTGTCTTCTGTAATGGGTGAGGTTAATCTAATCACTGGAAGGCTTTTAAGGGAGATTCAGAAGAGACAGTCACTCTTCCTGCTTCAGCCAGCCAGCCTCTATTGAGAGTTTGTTGAGGACCTTCTTCAGAGCTACCAGCTCATGGCCTGCCATGCAGACCTTGGACTCTACATCCCCATGGTTACATGAGACACTTTTATAAATTTTATATTTATGGATATCTCCTGCTGATTCTGTTTCTCTAGAGAACCCTAGTAATACACATTCCTTAACTACTTTGGGAATCACTTTTTCTGCCTTTAAGAAAGAGCTGGTTTATCTTGTGCCCAGTCATACATGCACAGACCTACAAGTTCCAAGAGGCTTTTCTCTGTAAAGGACTTAGAGAAACTACACCTGTGTGACTCTCTGAATAAACTTATTAAAGTTACAAAAGCTTAGTGTTAGAATCTCTGTTATTCATTCTTCTGAATAGATTCCTTTTCTTCAACTGAAAAATCTCTAGTCTTGGTCTTAGCTCAAGGGTGAATTTTTATAGGAAGGTGAAACAATTTCTTTGAATATGAGTTGTGAGATTGAGAAAGAAATAAAAACACTGAAATTACTTTTTTTCATATTTGGCCCATAGGCATTTTAATACTCACAAATCATAAATGGCAGTTAAACATCAAAATTTGCAGGTTGCAGGTCCTTTAGAAAGAGTACAGTTGGATTAAAAAAAACAAAAATAATTTCCCCTTCTGGTACATGTTTATTTGTATCTTTGGCATCTAAAACATCTTACAGATACAGTAACTATAGTAGTGCAGGAAGAGAGACAATTTAAAAATTTATGTGAATGAAAACACAAGGAACTGAATATTTTATATACATCTTGTCATAAAACAGATAGTTTTATCTGTATGAAGCACACTGTTGGCAGAAGAATTAATTCGATACATTTTGTGCCTTTATCATTATATTAGTTAGGGTTGTCTAGAGAAACAGAATCAGTAGGAGATATCTGTGATATAAAATTTATAAAAGTGTCTCATGTAACCATGGGAATGTAGAGTCCAAGGTCTGTAGGGCAGGCTGTGAAGGGTTTGGATGAACTCCACAGGAGGGGTCGCCTGCTGAAGCAGGAAGAATGACTCTCTCTTCTGAATCCTCCTTAAAAGCCCTCTGGTGATTAGATTAAATACTCATTGCTTAAGGCACCCCCTTGCCTGATCATAAATGTAATCAACTGTGGATGCATTCTGACGTAATCATGATTTAAGTCCATTAAAAGTCTTCACAGCAACAGACAGGCCAGCGCTTGCCCAACCAGATGACTGGGCACCACCACCTGGCCAAGCTGACACATGAACCTGACCATGACACTCATCCTCACCTCTTATGTGGCATTTAGTCTTTTTACTTTTAATCTGAATCAATAGGTACACAAAGATTCTAGAGTAGCATAAACCCTCATGAAATGGTGGTTAGCATTAGTCAATGTGAAAAGTTAAGTTTTCCTAGCAAAGCATTGCATACTCACAAACCTCCAAAGTTTCTGGTTATGTTGATCAGTAACCAGCATGGTTGTATGTATGTATGTATGTATGTATATACATATTTCATATAGAGGCCTTATATGTGACTCCTGAGAGATTGCCTTTATTACTGGGCAAGGGGAGCTAGAGCCCCAGAGTGGGTTTTTAAATAAAGAATTTCATTACTGAAAATAATTGGCTAATCTTCATTTATTGGAATTTGTTTTATAAATTTTGCAAGGACATAGTCCCTTGTGCAAAGGAATTATTCCTTGACAAACTACATCTCACAGGCTAAGGCTGCCCTGTAGCTTCTTTTTGTATGGTCTAGAAGCCAAGAATGCTTTTTATGTTTTTAAAGGGTTTATAAAAAGACATACAAAAAAGCAAAAAAGAATATGCAACAGAAGTCAACTGTGGCTTAGAAAGCATAAAATATTTCTATCTGGCCCTTTACAGAAAAGTTTGCAAACTCTTTCCTTGGAATATAGGGACTAGTAGGTCCAATCCTTTATACCTTGTTTTCTATAACTAAGTTTGTTTAAGTATCTCTCTCTCTCTTTTTTTTTTTTTTTTTGTATACATAGGCAGGCACTTGGAATCGAACCCGGGTCTCTGGCATGGCAGACAAGAACTCTACCACTGAGCCACCATGTTCTGCACTGTTTAATTAACTCTTATCTCTGCTTCTTCCACAGAAAATAGCTGGGATAATTTACCTAGCAGTATTATCTCCTCTATTCAAGAGCCTCTAGTGTGCTCCTTTTGCATATCTTATTAATGAAGTCTTTGAGTTGGTCCAATGATTAGCATCCTTCTCTCAATCGAAGTTCTGAGCAAGGTGATAAATAAGACAAAGGGACACTACTTTGAGAGTAGGGAAGAAGTACTTCTCCCTAATATCTTATTCTTCAGATCCTCAACTTGACCTTCAAAGCATCTCATCCTTCACTTTTTCCTGGTCCACTTCTCCAATTTTACTTCTTGCTGCTCTCCTTTACTTCAGCATAAAATTATGCAAACTATGATTTGCTAGAGCTGGTATCTTGGTGTTTTTAATAGCTGCATTTAGTCCAATCCTTTGTCTTTAATCTATATCTATCCTTTACATGAAATCCCATTTCAGAATTCCCTTCTTCTAGGACCTCTGCTGATTAACCATATTACAGTTTGTTCTATCATCTATCAGGCTTTCTCTCATTCTCTAGATTTTCATTTTAATGTGATGGCATGTTTCCATAATGAAATCAGTGGGATAAGGATTGATGAATTTAGAGCCACCATTTTATCCAGCACTTAGCATATGTTAGCACGATTCTATGTGATTTTTATGCATTCTGTCATTCAATCTTCATAATAGTCCTACTGAAGTAAGTCACACATTTTGAAAAGCACAATGTATTGTGCAAAACCTAGGAATTTTATTTAAGAAGTTCATGAATGAGTTTTTAAAGATATTTACACACACACACATATTTCTGTTTCTCAGTTTATCTCTGTGTTCAGAAAGAAAGGATTAGAGGCTCTTAGTTTCATGGTTTCCATGGTATTCAGCACATTGTTAATGAAAATCATAGGTGTTCAATATATTTTTATCTCCAATGCCATAAATTAGCTTCATTAGCCTTAATAAACAAATAAAAATAAAATAGTATCAGTTATTTTTAATATGTCGTGCAAGCCAGCTGGGGGGTTAATGGTGTAGCAAAGAATAGGAATACAAACTTGAAAATACAAATGAGTAGTGTGTTGATTGCCCCACCTTGTTTTTTTATTTTAGCTTATTAGTGTGGGAGATCTACTTTCAAAGTTCAACAACTTGTTATGTCCATAACCCCCCATACCAGATTATTTGAAGAATGTTCCAAATATCATATCAGTAAATCCAGGGATATAGTTATCCTTTCACGTTGTGGTTTTTCCCATCACAGTTTCAATAAATTGTGGGTTGGTATAGGAAATTAAATGGGAATTTTTTTGGAGTTTTGCAGAAGCTGCAGATAACCCGTGAAAGCCAGCTCATGCACAGATAAAGCTTAGAAACTCAGAAATGCGTAAAATATGTGTTTAATATTGTATAATATCAACATATTTTATATTTTATTACCAGTAAGGTATAGTAAACAACCCATAAATGAAAATGAAAAAATCAGACTTCTTCTTTGGTACAAAGGGAGGGCCTAAAATATTTTACACAGATTTTCCAGATCACAGGGTGCCGTGCCCCTCACCCCCGGGATGTGGAAGGAATAACTGTATTCAGTCCTTATTTATTAAAGATAAGAACTCATATAAGAACAAAACACAATTCCATTATCACTTTCCAAAATGTAACAATAACTCCTTAATATAATAAAATAATCAGTTAGTGATGAGATTTCCCCAATTGTACATAATTTATTTTAAAGGTAGTTTGTTTGAATCTGGATCTGAATAAAGTCAATACATTATAATTAGCTACCAAAATCTCTTAATGTGTAGGTTGCTTCTCCTTTTCTCCCTTTTTTCTTCTTGAAATTTATTTTTTAAAGGCACTGGGCCACATGGCTAATTATTATTCATGCACCAATAACTCATGTTGTTAAGGTCTGAGAATTTGGGTATGTTTTTAAAGCAATTTTATTGAGATAGATTCACATATCATGTATTCATCTAAAGTATACAATGAGAGGTTCACAGTATCATCACCATTCAACATGCATTCATCACCACAATAAATTTTTGATTATTTTCATTTCTCCATAAAATAAGAAATAAAAAAGAGCACCCAGAACAATCCATACTCTTTATCCCTGCCTATCATTTATTTATTTACTGTCTTTATTTTCTTATCCATCCATACACTGGACAAGGAAGTGTCAGTCACAAGGTTTTCACAATCACATAGTCGCACTGTAAAAGCTATGCAGTTATACAATCATCCTCACGAATCAAGGCCACTGGAATACAGTTCAACAGTGTCAGGCATTTCTCTCTAGCTATTCTAATACACTAAAAATTGAAAAGGGATATCTATATAATGCATAAGAATAACCTCCAGGATAACCTCTCAATTCTATTTGAAATCTCTCTGCCACTGAAACTTGATTTTGTTTCATTTCTCTTTTCCTCTTTTGGTCAAGAAGTCTTTCTCAGTCTTACAATGCCAGGGCCAGGCTCATCCCTGGGAGTCATTTCCCACGTTGTCAAGGAGATTTACACCCCTGGAAGTCATAGTTCATGCAGTGCAGAAGGCAGTGAGTTTACCTGCAGAGTTGACTTAGAGAGGCCACACTTATGATATATTTTAATATCTGGTTGTGCTAAGTTTCCTTCAATGTTCTTGTTTTTTCAGGGTTATCCTGACTAATCCCGACTTTTCAAAATATTTTATCCAGTACACTTTCAAAACAATTTATGTAGCTGCAGAAAAAAAAATAGCTTTTTTATTGAAATTGTGTTGTATTTATGAGTTAACTAAGATAATTTTCATCTTAGGATGTTTGGTCTTCCTCTGCAAAAATATTGTGTGTATTTTCATTTTTTTCTAGTCTACCTTTGTGTTTTTCAGACACACTTTATAGTTTTCTTTAGGAGGTTTTAGTTGTTTCTTGGGAATCTTGCTAAATCTGGTCTGGTCCGTCTTACCCTCCCTCCTTTCTTTCTTTTGCTATTAAAAAAAGAGGCTTCCTTTTATTATATTTTCTTATAGGTAAGTATATAAATGAATGCTATTGATTTTTAAATGTTGATTCTATAACTCTCTATTTTCTAAATTCTCTTATTGTTGCAGTAATTTTTCATCAATTTTACAGTGGTGGCTTGATGTGTAATTATATCATCTGCAAAGAGAGAGGTGTTACCTCTTCCGTTTTTAATTCTTATCCCTCTAATTGCTTTCCCTTGTCTCCCTGCATTACTTTGTACCTCTAACAAAATATTAAATAATCATGAAGAGAGAGGATTCTTTTCTTGTCTCTAACTTCAGTTGGAAACTCTCTAGTGGTTTCCTTTCAAATAAAATGCTGACTTATCATGTTGAGGAAATATCTATCAACTCATATTTTATTGAATATTATAGTCAATGGATGCTAAAATGTGTTCAATGCTTTTTCCATATCTAAGGAGTTGATAATTTGATTTTTCTCTTTGGCTGTATTAATAGAATGAAATATACTAGTAGATTCTCTAGAATCCTAGAATTAACTCACTTAATCATGATGTATTATTTTTATGTGCTGCTGTAATATTGACTAACATGTATTTTTAGTATTTTTGCATTTATAATCATAGTGAGACTGGTCTGTGATTTTCTTTTTTGGTGCAATCTTCAGCTTGTCATAGGTCAATATCAAAATCACTTTAGGAAATAAGTTGGGAAAGTTTTCTTCTTTTACTACCTTTTGGAATAGACTAAAAGGATATTCAAAATTAAAAGTTTTGGTAGATTTTCTTGTGAAACATTCTGGTTCCAATACTTTTTGCTTTGGTAAAATTAGTCTGTTCAGAGTTAATTTCTCTCCTAGGGTCAATATAATAGGGTGTATTTTTTTTTCCTGGAAATAACAGTTCAACCTGGGTTTTCAAATTTATTTCCAAAGAATTGTGCATAGTAGAGTTTATTTTGATGATCATTTTGTCATTTCTGATTTATATTGGCTTTCTCCTTCCTTTTCTGGATGAAGTTAACTATTTTAAAAAAGAAATTCACTTTATATTTACTCTTTCTATTTTTTATAAAATATTAATTTCAGATTTAATTTTGTTTCCTGATTCTTCTGCATGTGTGTGTATGTTTGCAGGGGAAGCAATTCATTGTTCTCTTTCTAGCTATTTGAACTGATGTTTAATTTATTTTCACTTTCATTGTTATATGGATTTAAGCTAAAAATTTTCCTCTAATCATTGCTTTAGGTGTAGCTTATAAGTTCATATGTTGTATATACATTAATTATTGTCAGTTATCAGGAAATTCTGTAATTTCATATTTCTCCTTTGATTTGAGTGGTTTAGAAGTATGCTTTTAAAATGATATTTTTAATGTTTTTATTAGAGAATTTGTAGGTTTACAGAAAATACAGAGTTCCTATGATGGCATGTTTTAATTTTCAGTATAAGTCTCTTTTTTTCTAATTAACATTTTAGTCATAGGATGATGTATTAGTTCTAATTTTGGTGTTAATTGAGAATTTTTTGTAGCCTAAGATGTAGCAATTTCCATATGTATGTATGTGTGTATATATGTATATATATATATATATATATATATATACACACACACGCGCGCGCGCTTGAAAAGAGGGTGTGTCCTCTAGTATTGGGGTTTAATGTTTGGTACATATATAAAAATGGTCTTATTTTTGTTTTATGGGTATTTGATATTCTTGCAATTTTTTATCCACTTGATATGTGTTAAATTCTTCTAAATGTTTTATATGTTTTTATCTATTCTCTTTACATGTTCTGTAGTTTCTGCTCCATGAAAGATTTTGCTGTGTTATGACAACATAAATTTTGATCATTACTATGTATGCATTGTAATTTTAAAGTGTCCTTTTTTTCTCCTTTAATGCTTTTTGTATGAATTCTTCTTTTTTGAATGTGAATATTGTGACCAGTTCACTTTGTTTATTTCCATCATCCGTGTGCGTTATTGTCCATCCTTTTATTTTTAACCTTTATGAATCTCTCTCTTGTAAATTTTTGGTGTGCTTCTTATATGCAGCACAGTTTTGGATTTTACTTTTTCAGAAATCTGAGATATGTTTGGTCTCTATTCTATATTGCTTTATTATGCATGTATATGCATTTGTATATAAAATATTTAACTCTGTTATCTATTTTCTTGTTTCTTTATTTTTTTTTTGTGATATAGCTCTTTCTACCTTCTTTGGTCTCTTTCGTTATCGAGGAAGATTGAAATTTTTGTTCAAATGATTACATGTACACAAATAACTTTTCATGATATCCTTAGCCCACTGTGTTTCAAATAGATATTACCTATTGGTAACTTATTTTGAATGATATAAAAATTAGCTAGTAACTTTTCATCTGCTTTATTTCTGTCTTTCCAGGGTCTAATTTGAAGTAAAATTCCTTCACCCTCAGCTAATTTCTATCAGGTGATCAGTGAGCTTATTCTATTTTTCACTCCATTATTTCCTTATTTCCATTATTATCCAATGCTCTCTCCATTATTTCCTCAGATCTGGGTGTGTTACTCTATCTGTATCACCAGACACATGGTCAGTACTTAACATACAGTCTCCCTTAGAGCCATCATGTAGTTTTAGTTTAGTTCTTCAGATAAATATGTACCTAATTCTCATCACCAGTTTTATGTTAACCATTTGACCATTTTGGTTGTTTGAAGTGTGTTGCCTGAGACCTTCTTCATGAAGAGTTCATAGAGCAGTACTTCCTGAAATCTTATTCATATAAATGTATAGCCTTTTCACTTGAAGTCAGTTCATTTGGATATAAAATCCTTGGCTAACAGCTTAATGAATTTCTATAAAAGGTACACTTGTGTTCCCAATCACCATCTCTCTTTCTCCTTTAAAATTAGTCACTATCATGCCATTATCATAATCTTTTCCTGCCTTATCTTTGTAAGTATGCATTCCTAAACATAATATTTTAGCGTTTCCTTTTTAAAACTTTATAAAAATGAAATAGTTTTATGTATTCTTTCATGCTTGTTTATTATTTTTTTTTGATCTGAACATCACATTTGTTTGATTCATCCATATGGGTGTATGTATGTGTTCTAGTTTGCTAGCTGCTGGAATGCAATATACCAGAAACAGAATGGCTTTTAAAAGGGAGAATTTAATGAGTTGCTAATTTACAGTTCTAAGGCCGAGAAAATGTCCACTTAAAACAAGTCTATAGAAATGTCCAATGAAAGGCATCCAGGGAAAGATACCTTGGTTCAAGAAGGCCTATGAAGTTCAGGGTTTCTCTCTCATCTGGAAAGGCACATGGTGAACACAGTCGGGGTTCCTCTCTCATCTGGAAGGGCACATGGCAAGCACGGCATCACTGCTAGCTTTCTCTCCTGGCTTCCGGTTTCATGAAGCTCCCCGGGAGGCATTTTCCTTCTTCATCTAGCTTATTCTCCTGGCTTCTTATTTCATGAAGCTCCCCGGGAGGCGTTTTCCTTCTTCATCTCCAAAGGTCGCTGGCTGGTGGACTCTCTGCTTCGTGGTGCTGCAGCATTCTCTGCTCTCTCTCTGAATCTCTCTTTCCAAAATGTTTCCTCTTTTATAGGACTTCAGAAACTAATCAAGACCTACTCAAATGGGTGGAGACATGTCGTCACCTAATCCAGCTTAACAACCACTCTTGACTAAATCACATTAACCAGGGAGATAATCTCATTACAGTTTCAAATATACAGTATTGAATAGGGATTATTCTACCTTTATGAAATAGGATTTAAATTAAAACATGGCTTTTCTTAGGGGACATGCTTCCTTTCAATCCAGAACAGTATGTCATCATTTTCATTTCTGTACAATATCCTATTGAATGAGTATACAGTAATTTATTTATCTATTATATTGTTAATGGATATTTTGGTGTTATAACTATTAGGTTAAATGTTTCTAAGTATATCTGTTAGGGTGGAATTGGCTGGAGTGGAATTCCTGAGTCAAAGAGTCATATAATATGGGTATCTTTAACTTGACTAGATAAATCACAGCTTTATCAAAGAGATTTTCACAATTTGCATTTCTACCAGCCATCTGTGAGGCTTTTAGAGTTGGAAGGGGTCTTAGAAAGCATCTTTTTCAATCCTTTCATTTTAAATATGATAAAATTCAGTTGGGTTGAGAGTTACTGACTTGAAATTCCCTTGGTGGTGAGTAACCAAGTTGGATGTGGAATCTGATCATTTGATTTTTCCCTTCAGGTTCTTTGTGTGACATTTGTTGATAAGAGAAGAGATTGAAAAATGATAAAAACAGGCACAAAATATCAAGAGGTCTTATACTCTTGACCACATAGGTGCATGAGCTAAACATAGCTCAAATGTACCCAAGATCCTCACTATTATAGACAGGAATGAAGCTGAACAGCCCTGAGAATTCTCAGAGAAATCAAGATCTCAACCAAGAGCTGGCATTGTGAGGGTTCTTGACTCAGTCTCAGGAAAGAATTCAAGGACTAGTCAGTGTGTACAGCCAAATAATTTAATAAGCTCAATGCCAGAGAACCCTGGGAGTTCTCAGCTGGATGCCATTGAGCCCTAGCAATTCTTGGCTGGATGCTGGAGAGCCCTGGATATTCTCAGCTAGATGCTGGACAACATGGGAATTCTTGGAGAAGTCTAGAACTTGACTAAGGGCTGGTGCCTTGACTTAGCTTTAGGAAAGAACTCAAGGACTAGTCAGTGTGTACAGTCAGATAATCCAAGACTAGCCAGGGTGTACAGCTCAAAACTTTAATTTGCAGCAAAGGTCCATACTTAAAGTGAGCCAAAGGAGGAGAAGCAGTCTGAGGTCAGGATTCTTGAATTATAAAGACTTGGAGGGGCCTTTCCCCTTCTGGCTATGCTAATAAGGGATGATGAGCTACACTTTTTCATTGGTTCTTTTCAGGTGCCAACCTGAATGAGGGCAAGGTGTGAGAGGGCTGGGTGTGTGCACCAAAAGGAACTTTTTGTTATGGGGTTAGGGTCACTTCCCCCTCAACTCCTCCCCTACCTAACTGCCTCATTGCCCTTTCAGATAATTCCATCCCTTAATCTTAAAGCTGTTGAAAGAGGGAGTTCAGTCTTCTGTAATTGCTTCCTGCTGGTGGAGGGGGCATTGTCCCTGGCTATAATGGGAGCAGAACTCTCTGGCTATCATATCTAATTATTCTTCTGGCAGGGTATGGGTTATTTATTTATTTATTTTTGCATCTTTCTTGTTCTGGTGTGACCATTTGGTTGTCTGTCAACGTCTTACAAGGGTGTCCAATCTGTACCATGATTTGTGCTGTTACTATTAAGGTGCAGCATTCTAAGAGAGAGAGAGACAAAACCCCACTCTTTCAGTTTGCTAAATGTGGCTGCAATACACTACACTAGAAATGGAATGGCATTTAGAAGGGGGATTTATTAAGTTACAAGTTTACCATTCTAAGGCCATAAAAATGTCCAAACTAAGGCATCCAGACAAAGATACCTTGAGTTAAGAAGGCCAATGTCTGTCACATGGGAAGATGCTTGGTGATGTCTGCTGGGATCTGCATCTCCAAATGTCTGTGTCTAGGCATATGCTCTGTTAGCACTCCAAGCATCTTCAAATGTCTGTGTCTCTGTGAGCTCTGAAGCAACTGTGTTTTCTCCAAATGTTTCCAGTAAACTAATCAAGACATATCTTAAATGGGTGAAGTCACATCTCCATCTAGTCATAAGGCCACACACACAATTGAGTGGATTATGTCTCCATGGAAAAAATCTAATCAAAGGATCCTATCCTACAATATTAAATCAGTTTTAGGAGAACAAAAATTTTCTGGGGTTCATAATAATTTCAAACCAGCACACCCACAAAGCCAAGGAGAACTAGGGTGGCTAGCCCTATTAAACAGAAAAAGATGTAGGAAAGAATGGCACCTCTCTCAGGTGGCAGAAACTTGAATGAATCAAATGGGAGATCTTGGGATACAGTGGATGTATTAGTTAGGGTTCTCTGAGAGAAACAGAATCAACAGGGAACACTTGCAAATATAAAATTTATAAAAGTGTCTCACGTGACAGCAAGAATGCAGAGTCCAGAATCCACAGGGCAGGCTGTGAAGCCAACGATTCCAATAGAAGGTCTGGACGAACTCCACAGGAGAGGCTCACCAGCCAAAGCAGGAAGAGAGCTGGTATCTTCTGAATCCTCCTTAAAAGGCTTCCAGTGATTAGATTAAGCATCACTCATTGCAGAAGATACTCCCCTTTGGCTGATTACAAATGGAATCAGCTGTGGATGCAGCTGACATCATCATGATTTAATTCTACAAAATGTCCTCATCGCAACAGACAGGCCAGCACTTGCCCAACCAGACAAACAGGTACCACCACTTGGCTAAGTTGACACATGAATCTGACCATGACAGTGGATAATCAAGTGGCCTAGTCTCCAAGGGAGTTGAAATCCTCTGTTATCTCTGAGCTCTGATCAACATTAAAAACAACAATCCTCTCCCAGAAATGCACATTTTCCTCCATGGGCTGCTGTAAGGGCATGTATGGATCATCAAATTTTGAGGACAATACCTGCTAATTAATTTACTTGGGATTGGAGAAGTGTTAAGGTGGAGGCTGTTTGATGCTAGTGAATAGTTCAAGGGAGAGAGTAAGGTGGACCACTCTGCATGGGCTATTCCTGCAGCTCCAGTAGGTCTAACTCCCCCAATCCCAGTGGTAGCTAGGAGTGGAATTAGGAACTGGACTGCTGTTTTATTCTGGTTTGGGATGACATATTGGGAAGCTGGGAGTGGAAAAGGCTCATTTCCACTTTTAACTTGAATAGTGGGACCACGTATACTAAATTGCATGTCCCTGACCACCACAGCGGTAGGCCAAGATAGGTTTATGCCCACAAAAGAACGATATTCCCTGATTGGGTTGTAGAAAGATAGCAAACGTTGGGTTGCCTACTGGTTCAGATGATGCACTGCTGGTTGCTGATGTGGCCACCCTGTGTCAATTCTTTCATAGGTGAGCTGTGCTCCACTGCAGGATGAAAGACAGGGCCCTAGTAGTTGTCATTAGAATCAAACATGAGGCCTCGATTTTTATCCCAGACCATTCTTGGCATTCTTGTCATGTGGTCATAGAGTTTGATGCAAGAATTGAATACAAGTCTGAAGATAACACAGACGAGCTGCATCCTTTCCCAGGCTGACCCTTGCAGAATTGGGTAGCTTCTCATTGCAGTGAGTTGCATTAGTCCTGAGGAGAGCAATTCTTCCAGGAAATCTGAAGATAGTGAGGATGTGTTCCTTACCATATGTTTCCCCACAACCACTTGACTGAAAACACTGTAGGTGGAATTAATGGTAGTGGAGTAAATGAGTTTCTGTAACCCAAAATACATGGTTATAGAGGATTGAGTTGAGGCTTCTTAGGCTGATTTGGTTGGAATGAGTGGAACTGGGAATATAAGCAAAAGGGTACAATTTTTACTAAAAGTGAGAGGTAGGTATCTGTGGATAAAACACCCCCGACTGGGATGGCTGGTGATTTTAGGGAAATGTTGGACTTTTGGAAGAACTTGCTGAGAAGGTGGTCAAGGGCACATGGAAATTCTGAGAGAGACCGATTAAGTCCATACTGGTGCATCTTATATGGGCTTTGGGCATCTCGGAAAAGTGGGTGGAAGCCCAGAGTCTTGCATCAATGGGTCATGCTTCAGAATGCCCAGAATGGGGGACATATACCCAGCAGGAACATAACTGTTACACTGGACCACACTGAAGTAAGGATAGATCTGTGTACAGGAGAAGGGGGGAAAGAGGACGCACACATAGAGAAACAGGAATAACATTATCTTTCTTTTGTTGAGATGATTTACCCAGTTTTCCTAAAAAGGAGCTTCAAGCTATCAGTTGGTTCACAAGAGTAGGATGCTTGTGTTCCTGTTCTGTTTTCCAGTTTTTCTTTTTCTTCCCTTGTGGGGACTTAGGAGAGTCAAGTTTAATACTGGAACTATGTACCTAGCTAGTAATGCCTTGTAGTTTGACAGCCATAGGAGTGGTTAAGAACAATGTATATGGGGCCCTTGGTTGTACAACCTTCAGGTTGTAGCTGTTCTGCTGGGGATTTTTCTTTCCAAGGTTTTAACAAGACTTGGGCCCCTGGATGAACCCAGGGAAGTGAATCAGCATGGTAGGGTACAGGGAGGACTCAGTTCCCATATTCCCTAAGAGCCTGTTGGACTTGCCCTAGATTTATTTATAGTTTTGTGTGTCTCAGTGCTGGCTAGGAGGTCGAGAAGAGGAAGCATATCCCATAAGTCATGTCATAAGGGCTTAGCTGCAAAGTGCTTTTTGGGGCTGTTCTTATCCTGAGAAGGGCAATAGGTAGGATTTTTATCCATGTCTCAGCAGTCTTTTGGCATAGTTTAGCTATGGTTTTCTTAAGGTAGTGATTTGCATTATCAAGTTTACCAAAGGATTGGGGCCTTTGTAGGAGACATACAAGTGAAAGGAAATTCCAGTGGCCGGCAGAGTTGCTGGACTACTTTTGAGGTAAAGGAGGGGCCACCGTCACTTTGAATGGACCTAGGGAGTCCAGTACGAGGTATGCTTCCTTTTAGCAAGGACTTTGAGACTTCCTGGGCTTGCTCTATCCTAGTTGTGAAAGTATCAATGAATACAAACAGATACTTAAATCCCTGGGACAGGGGCATTTGGGTGACATCTTGCTGCCAGTTTTCTCCAGGATACGTGCCTTTACGCTGGCCTGGTTATACTAGTGGGGGAGGTCTTAGCCCTCCTCCAGGTTCATTTGGGGCACAGAGAGGGCATGAACGAGTGACTTCCTTTTTAGTCCTGGTGAGGCATAGGCCCTCAAAGAGATTACTAACAAAAGGTGGTCACGGCCTCTCTTCCCACGTGGAAAGAGTCATGGAGAGCCTTGATTACTTTCCATTGCATGTGCCCAGACAGAAATATCTTTGATCTCTGTTTGTACTAACCTCCGGGGCTGCTACTGTATCTGCTTCATTCTGCTTGTCAGATCTCATCTGATGTGTGCCCTGGTTTTACATCTACTTCCTGGGGGTATGAAATTAGACTCATTTCAGACACTGGGAGAGCACTGCCTGTCGGGCTGCTCAATCAGCGAACCAGTTTCTAATTACATCAGTCTCCCTTCTTGTGCCCCTTACAGTGGATTACTGCAGCCTTCTTGGACCTCAGATGACCTCCAGGAGGGATAGGATTTCTAGGTGGTGTTTTATGGGGGAACACTTGGCTCTTAGTAACCCCCTTTCTTTCCATATGGCCACATGGGTGTGCTGAAGACAGGCATATTTGCAGTCAGTGTAGATGCTGATTTTCATCCCTGTTCTAATTTTGCACTCTGATTAGTGTGATGAGTTCGGCCTTCTGGTAGGACATGCCCGGAGGTAGGAGTTTTGCCTCTATAACTTGTTAAAGGCCCACCACTCTATATCCTGCCCTTCATATTCCTTCAAGGATGAAGCTACTCCCATCTGTGAACCAAACCTTCCTCAGGGTTCTCCAGAGGCTCATCCTTTAGGCCAGCATGACTAGCCTGACTGATGACTTCTACATGTAAGTGGGCTGAAGGCTCAGGCTTTTCTGTAGTAATGAGATTGGCTGGGTTTGGAGTATGGCATGTTTTTAGTATGACTTCTGGTGTGTCAAGGAGGGGGGCCTGGTATTTCATTAAATGTCATCCTGCCAACCATTGGTCGTCTTTGGTCTCTGGGACCCGTTGAACCTGATGCAGGGTCTGAATTTCATGTGACTGACCGGTGGTTACTTGGCGCCTTCCTCAGTCAGAGGCGCAGTTGCATGTACTACCCTCAGGCATCCTGGACACCCACGTGCTACTGAATCTAGTTGTTTGGAAAAGTTTCTGGCCCAGGATCCTCTCCCAGTTTCTGGATTAACACCCCAAAGCCACTCCTTGCTTTTCTGCCACATACACAGTAAATGGTTTTCCAGATAGAGTAATGCTGTTCCCCTTTCCACACAAGGGTTTCAGTATCAGGCCCTTTTAGAGCAGCATATAAAGGTTTGTCAATTAATCCTGCAAAAACCAGCCAAATCTAAGAAAGCCCTGAGTTGTCTCTTGTTCCTTGGTGGAGCCAGGCTAGTTATTCCTTCTACGGTCAAAATTATGATTGTACCTGAGGGCAGAATTAAACTCCATAAATATTTCTGGGGACAAGTGAACATGGTCCAGAGGGTATAGTGGGAATTATACAAGTTAAGAAAATATGTTTTTGTAACCTAATGGCCATTTTGCATGGAATCAGGTTCATGGGATAACGAAAGTTACCACCCTTCAACTCTTGTGAAACATTCATAATTGATATTAAGAAGATTAGCTGAGAGCAACTCAGCTGGGTTCTCAGAACCTGTCCTTCTAGCCCAGTGATGCTTTGAATGAAAGTTCCATGAACCTGAAAGGAGTAAGTGGGCTTAACTACAGCATAAAACAAAATGAAACCAAAACCAAAAGAAAAAGAAAAAGAAAAGAAAGAAAAAAGCATCTAGACTCTAAAACTGCTTTTTTTTTCTACAAACGATGGCCGAACGTGGCATGTGGATTTCCCAGCTAATGAGCGTTATGTCATGAATTGCTGTGGCTCTTGTCCACAGAAGCTGCAACGAATGACAACTAAGATAGCTTTCCCTTCTTATCAGACCAGAGACAAAAGCAGATGTAATTACAGCATTCTGTCAGCTGTCCATGGAATTGAATTTCTACTTAGAGCTGTGCAGAAAAGCTTATGGTGTCAATTTGGAGACTTTTAAGCAATTGTGCTTGGGGAAAATTGTTTTGGAAGAAACAAGGAATTACTCTCCTTAAATGTGACCCATGGAGTTTATGGCTTTTGTGGAATTATCAGTCTCATTATTTCACACTGCACTGAAAATCAGACTCTTTGCTTGACTTCCTTCTATTTGACCTTGAACATTGGCATTAGAGGGACGCTCACTTTCAATGTTTTTCTTCTTTAATAAAAGTAAAAGGGCAGCAACACACAGAGGCCATTCTCAACTGGCTTGTAATAATATCTTTTATAATTTATATTATATTTATATTGTAATTTATAATTTATGTATAATCTATAGCTATTTATGCAAGGCATATGTGATCATATATTATTAATTTGTTCTGTCATCAACACATTAGGGCAGATAAAGAAGTATTTTGATTTTCCACCAGTGGTATTTTAGTAAATGTTTAACAACCAGTTTCCTGGAGGGGTTAAAAAAAAGCCCTGATTTGTAGCCTTTGTCTGTTTGCATGGTATAAATACTCTGACCATGTCCAAGTCCAAGATACCAATGCTTGATGTCGCTGAACAGTGAGTTGAGAAAAGGGGCCAGTTCCAGTACACATTGCATTCCTATTTTTCAGATGAGAAAACAGAAACATAAAGAAGTGACTTGCCTTGTTAAAAATAACAGAACTCATACTTTGAGAAGTCTCTCTTGAACCAAGTTTATTTCTCGAAATATCTTTCTTTCCATTAAACACCTGTGTGACTCCCTCATGTGATAAATTCCTAGTGTAGAGGGATGCATCTTTTTCTTCCTTGCATCGTCTCCCTTGCATATTTATAGTTTAGGTATTAAATATAATAATATTTACTATTATATATAAAATATAGTCTATACTATATATAATATTATATATATAATACTTATATTAAGATGGTTTTAAGGGGCATATATTTAAAATGGTTTTCTTTATTTGAAATTCAAATTTAACTGCAGCATTCTGTGTTTTATATGGCAATCCTAGCTGGAAGCCACATTGAGGAGGAACTGGGATTAGAACTGTACCTTAAGGTAAGCACTTTTTAATTTAGATGACAAAAGCCATTGTGTGCTGAAGGGACAGAATGAAAAAGGTATAGAGGAAGAATGGAGTAGTGGTGTTTTTCGGGGAAGTCAAATACATACTTAGATTCTATTTCCCATTCCCTGTCTATTCCCCTCCTTTTCCTCTCCCGTTTCTTTGTGTGCTGGTGTTTGCTATGCTTCCATCTTGTTTGTTTGCTTGGCAGGTGTCTGTTATGTTTCCATCTGTGCTTGTTTGCATGCATATGTTCACAAGAAGCTGCAGGCACCTAGGGGAGATGTTAAATCTTAACCAGTCCCGATTGCTTGCCAGGACACAAAGATTGCTTACTGGCAGAGCCCCGTCCCTCTGGAGGGTATAAAAGCAACGCCTTCAGTCAATGCAGGTGTCCCGCGAGACTGACGTGGAGAGAGGCTTGTGGGGTTGTGACCCACTGACCCGTCTTAGCCAATCACTGTCCTAGTGATTGGCTTCCCCAGGGGACTGGACTGGCTAAGGTAAGATCTTTTCCCCTACTCTTTTAGACCTTTTGCGCTGTGCAAACCATAAAGCAGTCATTTGATGGGAGTCTCTGTGGGCTTGTGAAACTCCGAGAAAAGTCACATGGCACAAGAGAAATGTCTGTAGAAGCTCTTTGAGAGCATGAATTGTGTCTTATTCACTGTTATATCAATGAGACCCGCCACTGTGTTTGATTACCTACAATGGGTGATCAATAAGTATTTGTTCAATGCTTAAATGTCCGCTTGCTCTGTAGCAGAGAGAAATAAGATTGAAAAGGTGGGATAAGGCCAGTGTGTGGAGGACTTTGAGAGCTGGGAAGAGGGGTTTGAAAGAAGTAGAGCTGAGGATATGGTTTAAGTAGAATTGATCAGAATCTCAAATAACCAATTTACCCAGTTCAAATAGAACCCTTAAAAGTATGCACACTTGCACTCCCAGAAAACTCTAAAGTTTTCTATTACTCACGTGGCCTGTGCTCATGTTGCCAGAGAAAGAAGCAGAATTAAAAAATATGAAATTTTGGGGCATTGAAAGAGCACAGAAAGTTGTAAGAACATCTTCACTTAGATTTATAGGATTATTTCAGTATTCCTTCCAAAACAATTAATAAACAGGGTGGAAGAACTTCATTCGGTCTTAGGTTTCAGATAAGTCTAAAAGACTCATGAAGTATTCCAAGGGAAGATAAACATGAAGTGCATATACTTGTCTCAAAGTCAGGGCCAGGGACAGAGGGAGAGTGATTCTGAGGCAACCTTGGGTCTGTCACTCAGACCTGCCTGGATCCCCAGGTGAGGCCTGGGAGGAAGGGGGTGGGGGTGCGAGAGCAGGTGTCTCTGAGTGAAGGCAAAGTGCTGACTGGTGTTGTTGGATGCCAGCCCGGGCAGAGGCAGCTCAGTGGTTGGGTGGTGGCTGGAGGCCATGCCCTTGGTACTGAGAACGCTCATGGTGGTCCTGCATGTCAGCACTGAAGGCAGTGTCCTAGTTTGGCAGCAGCAACAAGCAGCATTTCATGGCAGTGTAACCACTGGTTTTGCTATCCACAGAGACAGGCGTCACCTCAGTGAACTAGAGCTGAAGATAAGGAAACTGGAGGACTCAAAGTCATCAGGGCATCAGCCAAAGGGCACAGGGCATCCCCGCCCTGGGAATCCCATGTGGAGGAATTTGAGATGAGTCTGTGCCCTTGCAGGTGGTGCTCTGTGAGGCAGAGAAATTAACTTGTCATTCTGATAACCCTTGGTGGGGCTGCCATGGCCAAGGAAACCTGGAAAGCAGGTGGTTTAGCCTGCATATTGTATGTATCCTAAATTCTATAACCCAAGTATAAACATAGGTATTATCCATGCTAAGGTCCTCAATATACTGATTTCAAATGAAAAATATAAAAAGAAATATCTCGTTAAATAAATGTGCAAATTTAAGAATTAAACAGTTTTCTCAATTGTAGGATGGCTCAGAACCTTAAAAATGCTAAAATATTCATCCTAAATATCCAAGAGGCCAAATTATAATTGGCATTTTCCAAACTTATTTGACTGTGAAAAACACTTTTTCCATGGTGCGTTTTCTAAGACAACGTGTTCCAAAGGATACACTTGAGGAAAATGTTCTTTCTGATCGTGATGATGTGCAAGTTATGGATTCATTGGAAAATCACTCCAAGGGCATAATCCCTTTATTTATTGTTTGTGTGACTCTTATATTGGTGAATTATTTTAGTGGGCCAGAGGGTAGCATTATTTAATTGAATATACACAAATTCTGAAGCAGGTACTTCTTTCTAGGTCATTTACATCTGAGTAAATGATTATTAGTGTGCTTTCATTTGGAAAATGCACCACAATTTGCACATATTGCATCCAGGATTCCTCTTTATAGGCTTGGCAGAAGTAAAAAGGAAACTTTCAAGCTTGACCGTTGCTAGGAAATATCACCTGTGGTGGTTTTACTGAAGAAAGGACCTGCCTGATATGTGTGTGTGTGTGTGTGTTTTGCATTTCTGAGATTTCTCCCTGCCCACCATTATCACAAATGTCAGATACTGCCTTCTAATGTGAGAGACTGCATTCTATTCTCAAAGCATTTTGGACTCAACAACAAGGAGAATATTTATAAAACTTATCAACTGGTTAATAGTCATGTAATACATTCTTCAAAATTAACTTCCATGGCTACCTATCTTGTTTTTTGAGGCATTAAAAAGAGATAAACACAAAGGAGATTATGACAATGATGCTTTCATTTGGAATCGACTTTTTAAAAACATCCCATGTTTTCTTCTTATATGTTAGCAGATTGATAAAGTTTACCTCGCCACATCCGCAATCTCATTCTCCCTTTCGATTCTCAGAGGGTAACAATCAAGACTCAGTGAGTACCCTTCTAGTTTATACTTTCCTTACAATATACATCCATAGCATTTATATATATGAATACTACATATATATACATAAATGCCATAATATGAAAATAGCTTACTTTATTAGGCATAAATACTATGCTTTCACTTTTAAACTACTTATTTATGTGAATATATATTAGATTTTGTTTCCTTTAATAGCTGTATAATTTGTCTTATATGGTTATATACCATTTTTGGTTTTCAAGTGTTGAATACACAATTTTTTATGTGCTCATGTGAGAATTCTTTGGGGACACGTCCCCAGAATTTTGTAATCACTGGGTCAGAGGGCATGCATACTTGCAATTTTCCTGCACAATTGCTGATTGCCTCCCAAGTGACTATAACGATTTTCATTCCCTTTGTCTGAGTATCATTTCCCTCAAATTCTTGCCAACATTTTATTTTGTTAGAATAAAAAAAAATTGCTGATGTAATGAAAGAAAAATAATATATCACTGTTATTTTGACTTGTATTACACTGACAACAAGAGAGAATTAGCATATTTTCCTGTTTGTTGGCCATTTCAAGTTCCTGTTTTGTGAATTATTTGTTCCTATATTAAGCCATTTTACTGGGTTTTTGGTCTTCTTCTCCTGGAATTTTTTATATATTCAGGGCACTTCCTTTGGGTAATAAATTGCAAATATCTCTTTGCAATCTTTGACTAATATTCTAATATAATTAAAATTAAAAGTTTAATTAAAATTTAGTGTTCTCATTGTCTTATTTAGCCCATTCAAATGTCATAGGTATATTTTCCCATAACTTTACAGGTTTTTTTCTTATACTTGGATGTTTAATTTACCTGAAATTGATGTTTCTATGGCAAAGTAATAAATAACTTTCTTTTCTTTAGGATGGTCATTTTTGCTAACAACTTATTATAATATCTGTTCCTCTTTGATTCATATACCACACATAATGTACCACATTCTTTTTTATTTATAGGTTTCTGGTCCCCCTCTTCTAGTCCATTGATCTATTTGACAATTATGGTATCAGTAACACACCATTTTAACTAATGTAATTGAATCTTTCGTAGATAAATAGCTCTTCATTTTTAAAAATTGTTTTAGCTATTTTCTTTTCTTTACATATGAACTTTAGAATCAGTTTGTTTGGGTCCATGTGTATATCATTGCACTTTTGTTTGGAGTCACATTAAATTTTAGATTAAGTTTGGGAAGAGGCATTTTTAATCTGCTAGTAATTCAGATCTTTGTTTATGACTTTCAAAAGATTTAATCATTTTCTCCCAAATGGTCTAATCCATTTTTATTAAGATTTTACACGCAATAAAAATATGCTGCTATTGTGCCTGGGATCTTTTTCTTTTACCTTTTCCTAATGACTATTGTTTGCATAAACAAAACTCTATAGATTTTTTAATGTTGATCTTGTGTCTAGACACCATACTATACTCACTAGTGTTTTGTTTTGGGGTGGGGTTGGTTTGGAGAAGACTCCAAATATAACAATATTTATTGTCTTACATGACAGAGACCAGTGGTCTTCCTCAGGAAGAAAGCCCTGAATTTTAACTAGGCAATAGCAGTACGGGATAAAGCCTACATTTCCCAGGTTTTCTTGTAATTAAGTGTGGCCATGTGAGTAAGTTTTAATCATGGGGATGTAACAAAAAGTGGTTATGCAACTTAAAGGAAGTATTGCTAAAGGGTGAATACTCACTATTGAGATGATCCATATGTGTTTTTCTCCTTTAATCAGTAAATATAATAAACTATGTTGTAAATACATTTCATGTGGTCATGATGCATTTTTATGAAAAATATTTTTAGATTTAAGATTAGGATACTTTATGATGTTTTACACCTATGTTATTTCATATTTTCTCTATTGCTCTTTTCTTGGTTATCTTATCAAGATTATACTTGATTTATAATACAAAGTGTATGATTTCCTCCAAGGAAAGTTTGCATATGATT
>PVIY010038810.1:0-23594 GCA_004026745.1 Myrmecophaga tridactyla | reverse complement strand
GTAGCCATGTTTCTTGATGATGACTGAACAATGATATAGCTATCACAATGAGACTCTGCGAATGTGGAAACCTTGTGTCTGATGCTCCTTTCAGCTACTATATCAACAAAAGAGTAGAACATATGGAATAGAAATAAATAATAGGGGGAACAAATGAAAAAAATAAGTTTGGTTTGAAATGCTAGTGATAGACGAGGGCGAGGGGTGAGGGGTATGGTATGTATAATCTTTTTTTCTCTGTTATTGTTTTGTTTCTTTTTCTGATGTCTCTTTGTTTCTTTCTCTGAATCGATGCAAATGTTCTGAAGAATGATGAATATGCAACTATGTGATAATATTGAGAATTACTGATTGTATATGTAGAATGGAATGATATATTAATGTTCTTTTGTTAAGTTTTTTAATTAATAAAAAGTTTAAAAAAAAAAGTGGTTACAGGATAGATCCCAGAGTATGTCATGGGCTATCATATGATCCTCTCAGATTTTTCCTTCTAGCTGCTCCAGAATATAGGAGGCTAGCAGGCTTAAATACCTTTTTATCATCACAGTTGACTTTTTTTTTTCCTTCTTTTTTTGTGAACAATAACATATATACAAAAAGGCTATAAATTTCCAAGCACAGCCCCACAGTTAGTTGTAGAACATATTTCAGACTTTGACATGGGTTACAATTTCACAATTTTAGGTTTTTACTTCTAGCTGCTCTAAAATACCGGAGACTAAAAGAGATATCACTTTAATGATTCATCATTCATACTCATTTGTTAAGTCCTATCTTGTTCGTATAATTCCACCATCACCTTTCATCTTTCCATACCTCTCATTGGGTTTGTTTGGGCTATGGCAATTCTGAATTTTTGATATTGGAAGGGTCTGTCACTAATATGGGGTAGGGAGATGGAACTAGCTGATGTTCTGGAGAGGCTTGGCCCTCTGGGTTTCAGGACAGACCCATCTGGAGGTTGTAGATTTCTAGAAAGTTACCTAGTGCATGGAACCTTTGTAGAATCTTATGTTACCCTAGGTGTTCTTTAGGATTGGCTGGAATGGTTTTGGTTGGGGTTTGGCAAGTTATGATAGGTAGCATGGTCTAACTGAAGCTTGCTTAAGAGTGACCTCCAGAGTAGCCTCTCGACTGTATTTGAACTCTCAGCCACTGATATCTTTTTTTCTTTTTTCCTTTTTCTTTTTATTGTTTACATTTAGTTTTTAAAATAAAATTATTTTTACTATTTTAAACTTTTTTATCATCACAATAAACTTTCTTTTTTGTGAAAAACAATGTATATACAAAAAAGTAATAAATTTCAAAGGACATTGCAGCAATTAGTTGTAGAATAGATTTCAAAGTTTGCTATGGGTTAGAATTCTACAATTTAAGTTTTTACTTCTAGCTGCTCTAAGATACTGGAGACTAAAAGAAATATCAATATAATGATTCAGCAATCATACTCATTTGTTAAACCCTACTTTCTCTGTATAATTCTACTGTGACCTTTGATCTTTCTCCCACTCTTTAGGGGTATTTGGGCTGTGACCATTCTAACTTTTTCATGTTGAAAGGGGTTGTTGATAATATGGAAGCCACTGATACCTTGTTTTTTTACCTTTTTTTCCCCCATTTTGGTCCTGAAGGCATTATCGACTCCATAGTGCCAGGACCATCATCCCTGAGAATCATGCTCCACATTGTCAGAAGACTTTCACCCCTGAATATCATGTCCCCTGTAGGGGAGAGGGTAGTGATTTTTCCTTGCAGGGTTGGGCTTAGAGAGAGAGAGAGAGGCCACATCTGCACAACTAACGAGGTTTCCAGGAAGTAACTCTTAGACATAATTATAGTTAGTCCTAGCTTCTCTTTTTGTGGATATAGGCTTTTATTTTTCTTTGGTAATTGCTAGGTCATAGAGTAGATATGTGTTTAGATTTATAGTAAACTGTCATACCTTTTCCAAAGTGGCTGTACCATTTTGCACAGTGTAACCGCATTCCTGTTTCTCTCATCAACATTTGGTATTCTCAGTCTTTAATTTTAACTATTCTGGTGGGTATGTGCTGCTATCTCGTGGTTTTAATTTTCATTTCCATGGTGACTAATGATAGGAATACTTTCTTCTATGCTTATTGGCCTTCGAAAAATGTACATATACAGAGAGGAATTCTTTATATATTCCGGATACAAGTCCTTTATCAGATACATGTTTTGTGAATATTTTCTCCTAGTCTGTGGCTTTTGTATTAATTTTCTTAATGGTGACTTTTGGTGAACAGAAGTTTTAAATTTTGATAAAGTACACTTTATTGGATTTTTCTTTTATGTTATTGCTTTCTGTGTCGTAAGAACCTTTGCCTGCTCCCTGAGTTGCAGAGATATTTTTATATATTTTCTTCTAGCAGCTTTATAGTTTTAGATTTTGTGCTTAGGTCTATGATCTATTTTCAGTTAATTTCTCTTCATGGTGTGAGGTAGAGGTCAAGATTCACTTTTTTGCAGATGAATATTGAGTGATTCCAGCATTATTTGCAATCCTTTCCCTATTAGATTGCTTTCATGCCCTTATAGACACTTTTAATAGTTTAAAGGACGGGCTGTTCTTGGTTTTCTTGGCTATATAAGTATGGAAGAAGAGAGTTACTCTTTTGATCCTTTCCTGGTCTCTCCTAACTCTTTCACTACATTCAGATACATTTTGGATATTCCTTAGTCTTAACTCAGTAAGTCCATGGATTTTTCTCTGGTTGGTAATGAGTTGTAATGACTGGATTATCTTTTCTCTCTGGACACAGGATGGCCAGTGTCCCAGTGAAGGAACGGGTGAAGGTATCTCAGAACTGGAGGTTGGGGCGCTGCCGTGAGGGGATTCTGCTAAAGTGGAAATGCAGGTAAGTAGCCTCTTGGGTTAGGAGAGCCTACTGGAAGGTGAAAAAACTGGGTCCAGCTACAGTGTAACTGGGCTTGTCTTGAATGGGGTGGCACTAGTGATTCTTTCATACCACAAAAGAGACCATCCAAGGCCCAACAGCTTTTTTTTTGCGGGGGGGGGGTGCTTTATCAGGGCATCACTCTGGACAAACCTACAAGATCTCATGCCTTACTCAAGGTTCCATGTACTTAGGGTGTTCAATTAAGCTGTCCACCTAAGTTTTATTAGGACATGCACTAGTCAAAATATAAATTTTATACTAAATAAACATTTTTTACTTTAGTCTCACAGATAAATTAAACTTTTAAAATATGAATTACCATCTATTTTCAGCACCCTGAAATAGTGACATTCCTTTGTTCTTCCTCATGCAAAAACATTTTTTAATTTGTACATTTAGTCACTATCATTATATACTCTAAGTACTCCTAGATTATACCATCAGTCTTTATTGTCTTTCCTTCTGATTTCATTTATGCCCCCAGGCCTCCTCCCTCTATCATTCTCACATTCAGCTTCATTCAGTGTTCTAACATTATTGTATTATAGTTAGATAGTATTGTGCTATCCATTTCTGAATTTTTACGATCAGTCCTGTTGCACAATCTGTATCCCTTCAGCTCCAATTACCCAATATCTACCCTATTTCTATCTCCTGATGGTCTCTGTTCTTAACTGAAATTCTCCAGGTTCATTCACTAATATTAGTTCATATCAGGGAAACCATGCAGTATTTGTCCTTTTGTTTCTGGCTAATCTCACTCAGCATAATGTCCTTAAGGTCTATCCATGTTGTTACATGCTTCCTAACTTTATCCTGTTTTACAGCTGCATAATATTCTATCGTATGTATATACTACAGCTTGTTTAGCCACTCGTCTCTTGTTGATGGACATTTGGGCTGTTTCCATCTCTTGGCAATTGTAAATAATGCTGCTATAAACATTGGTGTGCAAATGTCCATTTGTGTCCTTGCCCTCATGTCCTCTGAGTAAATACCTAGCAATGGTATTGCCAGGTCATATGGCAATTCTAAACTTAGCTTCCTGAGGAAATGCCACACTGCCTTCCACAGTGGTTGTACCATTTGACATTCCCACCAACAGTGGATAAATGTGCCTCTTTCTCCACATCCTTTCCAGTACTTATCGTTTTCTGTTTTATTGATAATGGCCATTCTGGTGGGTGTGAGATGGTAACTCATTATGGTTTTGATTTGCATTTCCCTAATAACCAGGAAAATTAGGGAATCTTTTCATGTGCCTTTTTGGTGATTTATAATTCTGAGAATTGTCTGTTCATGTGGGCCAACAGCTTTTCATCACAATAAAAAAAGAATGACAAGAAATGTACTTTATTGTAATATATTACATATTTTTTTCTGACTGTAAAAATAAATATATATTATAGAAATTTGAAAAAAAATAGAAAAGTCTAGAGAAGAAAATAAAACTCACCTATAATCTTATCACTCAGAGGTAAGCACTTTTGATTTATCTCATCAGAGGGAATAAATGAAGCCAATATTTCAATCCATCTAGTTTTACTTTAAAGATTTATCTTTAAATCTTCTCTAGGAAGTTACACCTTCACTCTTGGCTTTCTTTGGCCCTCTTTCCTACTTTATTAAAAGACAAAATAGCATCTAAAGGCTTGGATATATATGTTGCAGGAGATTAGACTGAGAAAAATTGCCAGGAAATTTAGATAATGGCTTTGGCACTACCAAAGCATAAATTTTATGCTTCATCAATGCTAAATAGTTTTGTAGTTATTATTCAAGTCCCTAACAAAATACTGCTCCTTGTTGATTGGTTTGGATAGAAAGGAAGTGTTATGATTCCCCGTTTCAAGTTGACCTGTACTTTCCTGATAGGTACAGGCAGGCTGCTTCTGTCTGATAAACTTCACTCTCTTGTTTGTGTTCAGCTTAGTTTATATTGGTTTTGTTGCTATCAGTTGCTATGTATTATGTGGTGGTGGTAGTTGTGGTGATGATAATCTCCTGCTTCCCACTTTTGCTTTAATACTCTTAGAGTTTATTTCTCTATCAAGGTTGTATCCCTGACGTTGTCTTTTCGGGCTGGTTTCAAGCAGTTTGAAAACAAACACAAAATAGTTACCAGGCTGCCCTGGGATTCTCCACTGTTCACCTGGCATGAACCTGGTTTCTTGTCCTAGGCAGATGGCTTTTTCCCAGATGGCTCTAAACACATGCATACTAAATTCCACCCTCCTCTGCTTACTGCCCACTTGACTGTGCCACATACTCATGCAAGGGTATGTTGAAGAGGGAATATGCATTAAGTGTGAGAAAGCAGGCATCTAGATACACTCTATACACATTCCATGTAATAGAGGCATACACTTATAAAAACCTCATAAGCAGACACTCAGTCACTACAAAGTCTAAGTTGCATTTAATGATCCGTCAAGTCAATTTGCAGAACTTTTCCACATTCCCATGACGCTTGTAGTAAGGAGTCTGGGGAAGAAACAGTCCAATTTGCTCAGACAGTCTTGGCAGTGGGAGATGGTGTCTCTGTAAATGATGATGAATCAGCTGTCCCTGTGCTTTTCTTGGGACCTAGAAGCTCCAGCACCCCTACATAGAGTAGAACAGGCTGTTGGGAAGTCTACTTTGTGAAAGGGATTTAGTATCTACCTGAGAGTTGTGTCTGGCTCTCTGGTGGGAACTAAGGATTCTCTCTTTGTAAGGCTCACTTTGTGCCATGGGCTTGGCCTGTGGTTTCTAACCTTTCTTCTTTCTCCCAGATTATAGAGAGAATCTTTAACTATTTGTGGATTTCGCTTATCAGCTGCCTGTGAGAGCTGGCTATTTCTCTGTAGTTCCTGAACTGTAGCAGACTGCTTTGGAGCTGTGTTTTTCCACTGCCACACTTACCCTCTAATATAGAAATGTAGATATCCCCTTTGAGGATCTAGGTATCTAATCAGTACATTAGCATCCTTTCCTAAATGGCTTTATTCCTTTCACTTATAAATGGGTCCTGTGCTCTAGTAGGACAAAGGAATGGCATTTCCCAGGGCTCTTCTGTCCATTACATCCTCATTGATTTTTTTTATGGGAAAGAACTATGTACAGGAATCTGGAAACCTTGAAATTTATCACTTATGCTTCTAATCAGTGAGAATGATGAGTGAAAGAAAGTTACTTTACCTGGCTGGAAGGTTTCTTTTTGACCCTCCCTATCCTGAATCTTTCCAAACTCTGCCTGCCTATGAAAAGTCTAGATGGCCAATTATCCAGACTTTTAGCATTCTCCAGTTAAAGGTGATATTTAATTGATCTTTTATTTCTAAGTCTTTTAGGAAGCCCAAAAAAGATTGGGTGACCACAAACCTCACTCTAGTTTTCTGAGGATAGCCTAGGGGTAGGTGATTCTGAAGGAGGGGTGTGAGGAGGTATGGACTGTTAGCCTTGCATGTTGTTCTTGCTAAGTTGGGGGTCTTTCAGCCTCGCCTCTTTGTGGTGACCCAGTCTTCTTTGGGCTTTCTAAAAGAAAGCTATATCTAAATGACCCTTAGCTTTTTTTCCCCCCCATCTCTGTAGTCAAATGCCCTGGATGCAGCTAGAGGGTGATTCTCTGTACGTATCCCAGGCTAATTTCATCCTGGCCTACCAGTTCCGCCCAGATGGTGCCAGCTTGAACCGCCGGCCCCTGGGAGTCTTCGCTGGTCATGATGAGGATGTTTGCCATTTTGTGCTGGCCAACTCGCATATTATCAGTGCAGGAGGGTAAGTGCTGCACATCTCTTTCTGCCCTCTTCTTATGGCTTGCTGGTCTTTCTACTTGCCTGTGACTTTTCTATCTCAGCTACAAAGGGATGAAGAGGAAGGCTAGAAGAAGGGGTAGTAAATTTTTTTTCCATTTAGAGCAGAGTTTTACTAAAGATAACTAATAGGATGAGCTGGAGAAGGAAAATATGAAGAACTTTTAATGAAAAGAGAAGGTGGTTTTGATACCTTTTAGGGGGCAGTTTGCTTTGCTGCTCAGCTCTGTTCATCCCCAAGTGTGCTGAAGAAGTAAGTTATCTAGAACTCAACATCTTATTGGGCCGGAATTGCCTAATGCTTACTAAATTTGAACGTCATTGGAAAATTGAGCTGTTTCTATAGACTAGTTCTCTTCCTACAGAGAGAATAATTGGCTACTGGGGATGGGCTCCTTATTTCTCTTCTAGAGATGGGAAGATTGGTGTTCATAAGATTCATAGCACCTTCACTGTCAAATACTCGGCTCATGAACAGGAGGTGAACTGTGTGGATTGCAAAGGGGGCATCATTGTAAGTGGCTCCAGGGACAGGACAGCCAAGGTGAGGTGGTCTCCCCCTTACATACTGTTATTTCCTCCTGTCTATAGGGTGTGGGGGTGGGAGAGGGTGGATAGGAACTTGAGTCCCAGGATTGGCTGAGAGCATTGGGTGGGGGCAGAGGGAGCCAACACAATAAAGAACTCACTTATGTGCCTCTGGCATGCAACTCACCATGCTAGGCTGTATCCTTGCCAGCTGGATTGGGAAAGGAGTGGACAGTGGCTGGGAAGCTTGCCACTCACTTGAAATGTGGCGTGAACTCAAAAACAGAGGGTTTGGCCAGCCTTTCCTCCCTGAGCAGAGTTTCCTCAAGTTTGTGGGTTGAGTTTTGACCCCAACATTTTATTTAAAAATCTCCCTACTTTTGCTTGTTCTTAGTTTAGGGAGGTTAATTTTTCACCACCTTGTTTATAAGCAGTCAGGCTGATAATTAAAATGTGTTTTTATTGCTTCTTTGGAGAGTGATGTGGTCAGAAAGCAGTAGAAAGATGATTAGGAAGGGCATTGTTTGTTGCGTCATTGCCAAATTGCCTTGTCTACAGTCAGACATCCACCAAGGCATGAAAGGATGAGGCTGATAAGTAACATGACCCTTGCTTTATGGACTCAACTCATTCACATCTGGATCAAATAGGCTCCCACCTATGAGACAGTGAAGAAATTATGTCTCCATCCCTGTATCCATAAGTCCTACCAGGGCATACACATGCCTGGTCCATTGGGACTGCTATGGGAATTTTGTTCACAACTCATTTGATGGTTCCGGAAGCCCAATAATATCTTGTTGTCTCTCTTCCCAGTATCTCACAGCTCCATAGTGCTATCAGGAAGGAGCAATATGTTTTCAGTGTCAGCAAACGGGGCTGTAAGGCATATAGGGAGAGAACTAAGGAGAGGGAAGCTGCAGTCTTTATTCATTAACTTTTCAGATTCTGTGTACCTTTTGGTGATTATATCTTCATGTACAAATGTTGCTAATTTTCATAAAAAGAAAGGCTAAGCATGTTTTTTTCTAGTTATGGAAGTTTCTCTTTCCTTTACTATTTTTTTTTTTTACACTTTGTTTTCTGTCTACATCAGCACAGGAAACTTGAGAAAAATCTAGCAAGTTTTTTGAACTAATATAGGAATTTATTTTCCTATCACTTGCTTCCTATTCCTTCATCCATTTCTTTTTTTTTTTTAGTACAGTTTTATTGAGATACACTCACACACCATACAGACCATCTGAAGTATACAATCACTGGCTCACAATATAATCACATAGTTGTGCATACATCCCCATGATCAATTTTGGAACATTTTCATTATTCCAGAAAATAAATAAAAATAAAAAATAAAACCCAAATCCTCCCATACCCCTTGTCCATCTCTCCTCCCCAATGACTGATAGTATTGGTGTGGTACATTTGTTAACTGTTAATGAAAGAATATTAAAATATTACTGTTAACCATAGTCCATAGTTTGCAATAGGTACTTTGCCCCCATGTGTCCATCTATTATTATTTTTTTAACATTTGTTCCCCCTATTATTTATTTTTAATACATATTTTTTACTCATCTTCCATACTGTAGATAAAAGGAGCATCAGAAACAAGGTTGTCACAATCACACAGTCACATTGAAAAAGCTATATAATTATACAATCATCTTCAAGAAACAAGGCTGCTGGAACACAGCTCTGCAGTTTCAGGCACTTCCCTCTAGTCTCTCTAACACACTTTAGACTAAAAAGTAGATATCTATATAATGTGTAAGAATGACCTCCAGGATATCCTCTTGACTCTGTTTAAAATCTCTCAGTCACTTTCTCTCTTCCCCCTGTAGGTCGAGAAGGTTTTCTCAATCCCTTGATGCTGAATCCCAGCTCATTCTAGGATTTCTGTCCCACGTTGCCAGGAAGGTTTATACCCCTGGGAGTCATGTCTCATGTAGAAACAGGGAAGGCTGTGAGTTTGCTTGCCGTGTTGGCTGAGAGAGAGATAGGCCACATCTGAGCAACAAAAGAAGTTCTCTGGGGTGACTCTTAGGCCTAATTTTAAGTAGACTTAGCCTATTCTTTGCAGGGATAAGTTTCATATGAACAAACCCTAAGACTCTCACCCATTTCTAAATTCAGGTTTCTGATTGGACACTGTTTTTGTACCATTCCTTGCAAATACTGACCTTAACCTGCTGTACTGCTCAAAAGCCAGTTTACATAGAAGCCTTTTATGGCCTATGTGACATAGCTCTTCCTGCCTTATTCTGGCATCTCCCTCTCATGGCTTCAAGCTTTCCCTGGTTTCTTCTTTTTAGTGACGTCTTTTTCTTCTATCCTATTCTCTGTGGTCTGGCACCCAGCACAGTATGAAAACAAAGCTCCATAGGTTGCAATTCAAGATTCTGGGCTTCTTATAGTCAAGGAATAATAGCAATTTTATTTGGGATGCTGGATTAGTTTCATGATTTAAGTACTGACTCAGCCCTATTTAGTGGCTTAGGTTTTTTTTTTTTTATAATTTAAATCCTAGATAAATTATATTGAATGATAAAAGTAATTCCCAGAAGGTTATATATAACATAACATATTTAAAGGTCAGAATTAAACAAACTGAAGTTATATATTGTTAATGTGTACATTTATATGTGATAAAATGGAAAAACAGAAAAAGCAAGGGAATGATTCCCAAAATATTTATGATTATGTCTGTCTCTATGGAGGAAACAGTGAGTTGGAAAAGGGGAGCAGTATATAGGGATTGCAAATTATTTGTAATTTTCTGGTTTTAGAGTATGTAAAAGGTTCATGAGCATTCATGAGAAAATGCTTATAAATAATATTTGATAAAAAAGGGAATATAAATAATTTCCATTTTTTTAAAAATTGAAAGTACCATGTACAACTATTTGCTGATAAATATGATCACTTAGATAAAATTTTCAATTATTAGCAAATTATAACATTACCAAAATTGACTAAGCAGAAGAATAAAAACTGAATAAAGATAAAGAATAAAATAAAGTAATTGAATTGGTAGTCAAAATGTTCCCTCAACAAAATATAACAAGCCTAGATGATTGTAAAATAAAATTTTACCTACTTTGAAGAACCCGATAATTGTTATGCTATAATAGCAGTATCAGAAAATTAAAAATATAGATTACTCCCAAATTCATTTTAACAAACCTGTTATAACCTTGTACCAAATCTGGATAGATACAGTAGAAAAATAATTATAGGCCAATTTAATAGATTACAACTTTCTAATACAATGTAATTCTGTTCTCTTTCCCCACACATTTGCATGTATCTATTTATGTTGAACCATAGGAAAACTACATATAATAGAGCATTTTTTATGTATATGGGAGATTTTATTTTCCAAAGATGGTTGCAACAGTATCTCCCTTCTCACATCCTCTTCAACAATGTGAACTAGCTATTTCTTCCAATGAGATGTATCTGTGTCTCATCTTCTTGAATCTTATAGGCTTGTGACTCACTTTTTAAAAAAAAAAAACTTTTTTTTTAAACATAACAACATACAAACATGAACATTCTGAACATATGATCATTCCATTCTTGGTGTATAATTAATAACTCACAATATCATCTCATAGTTGTATGTTCATCATCATGATCATTTCTTAGAACATTTACATCAATTCAGAAAAATAAATAAAAAGAAAAAACTCACACATACCATATCCCTCACCCCTCCCTTTCATTGATCACTAGCATTTCAATCTACTAAATTTATTTTAACATTTGTTCCCCCTATTATTTATTTATTTTTAATCCATATGTTTTACTCATCTGTCCATAAGGTAGATAAAAAGAGCATCAGACACAAAGCTTTCACATTCACGCAGTTGTGACTCACTTTTAGTCAATAGAGTTTGGTGGAAGGGATGTAGACTGATTTCTCAGACTATAAAAGGCAATTCAGCTTCTGCCTTGCTTGTTGAAATATTTCTCGAAGACTTTAACTAGGTGTAAGTAATCCCTGAGGCTACAGTGCTAGGAGGAAGCCACAAGTAGTCCACATGCAGAAAGAGAGAGGTTCTGAGATCCAGCCATCATCTGATTGTAGCCCCGAAAGAAGCCCCAAGCAAAATTTTGAAGTTGGGCTTATCTTAAATTCTTGATCCAGGAAGCAGGATAATAAAAAACTGTGGTTATTATAAGTTACTAAATTTTGAGCTGATTTGTTAAGCAGAATTGTGCTAGGCCAACCCACAATTTCATATAGTTCAATTTTTTTTCTATGCTATTTGGTGGGGGTCACATTTCATTCTTTTTTCATGGGAGTATCCCCTTATTGCAGCACCATTTGCTGAATTTTTCTTTTGTTTTGGTTTTTTGTTTGTTTGTTTTGCTTGTTTGTTTAGGAATTTCATGGGCCGGGAATTGAACCCCGGTCTCCTGCATGGCAGGTGAGAATTCTACCACTGAACTACCCTTGCACCCTGCCTCATATAGTTCAATTTTATAAATAAATAAATGAAATATCATAGAAAACTCAATATTAGAGTCTATTAATGTATTCTTCATAGTAATAGGTAATGTAGAAACAGATCAATATTAAAACATAACTACCTCTGTAATTTAAGAAAAATATTCAAGGTAATGAATGGTGGTGGTTGTAAAACACTGTGAATGTAATCAACAGCACTGTGAATGTGGTCAAAGGGAAAACTTTAGGTTGTATATATGTTACTAGAATAAAAATTAAAAAAAAACGATAACATAGGACTGCACAATACAGTGAACTCTTTTGTAAATGATGGGCTACAGTTAACAATACAATTATAAAAATATTTCTGAATTGCGATAAAGGTACCACACCAATGCAAGGTGCTAATAGTAGTGGCCTGGATTTTTTTAAGCACGTAAGTAGGTACATCCTAATTCTAAAATTCTGTCACTGCTGTCTACCCTCTTCCTTTTGAGGGTTTCTTTTAGGTTAGTGAAAGAACTCTCTTCTCTGTTTCTTTGACTCCTGAAAGCAGGTCAGTTGTGACCTTCAGGCCAGCCCACCTTGTCTGGCTTCCTAGATGCTGCTTTGGTTCCTTTCTGTGTTGATTTTGCATCCACTTACCTTCATCTTCCTGGCTATTTCCTTATTACCTGCAGCTAGTCTTTTTTTTTTCTTTCTAGTTAGTCTTTTATAAGGGACTCTCCATTTCTTTTCAGTGGCATCTACAATTCTGCAGCTGCTTCTATAGGCATCGAACACACCTGAACCTAAGAACTTAATGCTTTTTTAAGGAGTTCCCAAATATGACCCATATTTTAGGAAAGAGGTATGAAGGAATAAAAAAACTCTCACTGCAAGACTTCTGAGCTAGATGTCTGCCCATGGAGTCTTCATCGTTCCCTTTCCTCCACTCCCAGTTTCAGATTTATTGTCACTTAGCTTGGATTGCCTCTTTGGGTTTCAGTGGGTCCCCTAAAATTGTGACCAGATGGTAATGTATGTTCTTGGTGGGCCTAGGCTGGTTGTGACCATTCTTTCATTTCCCATTTTATTCCATTAGTTTTTCATTTATTCTTATGAGTGCTACTATATATGTGAGACTTAGCACACAAGGCAACCAGGTACATCAAACTTGAGGAAAATATAGCTTCTATCCTTAAGGGGAGGTGAGAGGTATGCATCTGTCTATGAAGCTGATCATAAATGGCTGAGACTGTGAAGTGGTAAGGCTCTAGGGAAAGGGCTGGAGAGTTCAGAGGATGAAGAGATCGTATCTGGTTGGAAGGGGATACTTGATGAAGAAGGGAGCATTTGAGTTGGCTTGTTTTTCTTCTTTTAGTCATTTTTCAATGTGTAGATTTGCTTTCTTGTTTTGTAACAATATTGAATGTTACCAGGGCCTGTGCTATGCACTTTGTGTTTATTCATTTTCTCGTTTTATCCTTTAGGGTAGTTTTCCCCCCACATAGATAACCTACTGTAACTATTTTATTTGATAAGGTTTTCCTTATCAAATTATTGATAAGGAATTATTTTACAGATTATTTGGAAGTGTCATCTTTAATGGCTTCACAATGGATTCACCATAATTTATTTAACCATTTTTCCTATTGGTGAATGTTTGTAACTGTTTTTTCCTTATAGTAATAAAAAAGAAGCACATTACTGAATGTCTAATATTTACCAAATACTGTGCTACTGTGCTAGGTGCTTTTCCATACTGCAATTCTGCAAGATAGGTATTATTTCCCATTTTACAAATGAGGAAACAGAAGCTAAAATAGGAAATATCTCTAATATCAAAGCTTGTAAGTAACAGCTAGGGTATACCCAGATTTTTCTTATTGCAGAGCCCATGTATGCTCTTTCTGCAGCAGAAGGTCTGTAGGAAATACTTTTAGTATTTAGTTTTTTGTGTGTGTGTTTTAGGATTATTTTCTTAGGATAGATTCTCAACAGTAGAATTACTGAGTGAAGGTTTTGATCATTTTAAGACACTTACCAGTCTGCTTTTTTTTAAAAGAGCCATATAAATATCCACTCCCACTAAGTTTTATCTTTGCTAGAGATGAGTCTGTTTTGAATTTGACTGTTGAGGGTGAAGATGTGATCAGCATTATTGTTGGCATGCTACTTGTGTTTCTTTTTTGTTGTTGTTATTGGGTGCGAGGGCCGGGAATTGAACCTGGGTCTCCCACATGGCAGGCAAGCATTCTACCACTGGACCATGTGTGCACCCTGTTACTTGTCTTTCTGCTGGAAGGTGTGCTGCTGGGGGAGGCCTGGAGGGCCACTCTCCCTAATCATGCTCAGAATTGGCAGCATGTTTTCTGAGCCACTCTAGAGACCAGGAATCTTTTTGTGTTTTTGGAATCCTGGGGTCCACCAGCCCTTTCTATGGAGGGAGCTAGTGAATTCAGTCCTAGAGTTATCCCCAGACTGTAATCAGAATCCTTAGTGTCTCCTGCTCCCCAAGCAAGTTCTGGCTCTGAAGAGTTTACATCAAGAAAAAGGCAAAATTTTCTTCCAAGCTGGGGCTGCCTGAAAGAGGAAATTTGAAGTATATCTAGTTATTACCAAAACGGAAGACTGACCATAGATCTAGAAGAGTAAGCCAGAGACATAACACTTCAGAAAAGTTGTGTTTATCTTTGTTTTTTTCTCTTCCTCATTCAGGATCTTCTTCAATGTATTTTCTTTTCCTTGTGTTGGTAAAAGTAACACACACAACTATCATCTCCCTCCTTGCTCATACACACGTAGCTACTAAGAGACACTTTCTCTCTTTATAGGGAAGATGTATCATGTGACCCTAAGATGAAGTCAGGGCCATCCGCAGTCTCTCATCTACTCCTTAAACTCAAGGAGTGTTTCTGTAAAGTTCTTCCATCTAAGGTCCTGGCTGAGCTCTGTGTGTTCCCCTTATAGCACTGCAGGGATCTCTCAACGTTGTTGATCCATCTGGCCGCTGCCTCAGGATCTGTCCTTTGCTGCTGTCCGGGGATAACTTTGTACCTTTGAGGCTTCCTTTCTGTTTGGTTAGAGGCTTATGTGTGTCCTCTAGGGTAGGGCGAGGTGAGAGGGAGCCTGTGCTTAATGGGAGACCTCTAAATGCACAATTGCTGAGAGGGCTCTGTGAGTGTTGATTAGAGTTAAATCCAGAGTGGCTGCTAATGTACATTCCTGACTGATAGGGACCAGATAATGTGCTCCAAGCAATATTTTTAACCTGTAGGAGATAGGGAAGCTTAAAAGAGTTTAGCGTTTTGCTGCTTTTTGTGACAGTTGGTGCCAAATTCCCTGCTGACATGAATAACATTGGACCCTGAGCATTATCAACAAACAACAACATACCACCTTCCTACTTTGAAGTCTTCTCCCATTCTTTCCTTCCTTTGCATCTTTCCTTCTTAGTCCCCTTTAATTCTGTCTCCTTCCCCCCATACCACACCTTGATCTTCCTCCCTCTCTCCCCCTCCCCAAATTAAAATGCTGGTGAGTGATAAGAAAAAAGAAAATCCACAAACATGTGAAGGTTGCTGAAAGTGAGCGCCATCCATGCACTTCTCAGTTAGGTCTCAGCCGAGGAATGTGGAACTTCTAATTTCCTGGTATAAAATCAGCTACTCAGGGCAATCCGGTAGAAGTAAAAAACTATAGTTTAGGACTGGTTCTGAGTAATAGGTGAGCCAGAAGCTGGAGAGACCCCTCTGTTGATACCCTGAGCTCTGTACATAGAGAACAGAAAGGAGTCTCCTTTTCCCCACCCCCCTGGAGACAGTCACCCCATCTGGTGCATCTCTCTTCCCTCTTCCCCATCCTTGGCAGTGCCAATGAGAGCATCTTCTCTTCTGTTTCCAGGTTTGGCCTTTGGCCTCAGGCCGGCTGGGGCAGTGCCTACATACCATCCAGACTGAAGACCGAGTCTGGTCCATTGCAGTCAGCCCGTTACTCAGGTAAGGGAGACATTTTTGCGTATGGTTTGTCCCATATAACTAATGCTTTTATTTTACTTAGTCAGGTGGCCTAGGAAATTTTCCCACTGTACAATGTTTTGTGCCACTTTTAAGTCTCTGGAGGATTTTGAAAACCCTGCAGACTTGAGAGCTAAAGGTCATTTCAAGTATTCATAGGGTTGAAATGACCTCACAGGGGTTAATTTTCTAAGCATCAACCCCAGGAATGTTAAGGAAAAGGTACTATGTTAGAATGTAACTAAGAGTCCAACTGTTGGCAGGGGTATCACTTCTGGAGCATGTGCCCTCTGGGGTTGTTTCCAGAGGGGAGGCCTCTCCACGTTTCTGAAAGTGACATCATCAACCAACATGTTCTCACAACTCATGTCTTTGGTTTGTTCCCCTTGGAAAATGTCCTCTCGAGTATCCCTTACAGAGTTGAGTCATCAGGAGAGCCTTGGGGCCTATATCTAACTGGTTGCTCATTCAGGGACATGCATGTGTAGAGGAGTAGATTCATTGAAAATTGTAGCAAAAGTGCCCCATTTTTTTATGATGGCTTTATCCTTTACCCTTTGGCCTGACTGGCATTTCTTTAAATTTACCTATGAACAAGTGAGCTTTTCATCTGCTTTCTAGGTGATTTTGAACAATATAGGGCCTCTCTCCTCCCCACCAGGCACTTATACTCACTCTCCTGCACCTGTTCTATCACAGTGTTTACCTAGAATCTTCCCCCATTTCCTTCACTCCACCTCCCCACCCAAATGATAAATGAGAAAGCTCTAGTACTGTCACCTTCCAACATTGGGTTTAAACTCACTTGTTTTATGAGAGAGTTGATCCCACCCCTCTAACCCCCTTTGCTCAACCTCCTTCAGCCTCCTTTTCCTCACCCTATGGAACCTGCACCCCTCCTCCTGCTCCCTTCTATAACTCCTTTTCAAATTTTTTTCTTCCTAAAGAATTAGAGCCGATTAGCCACGTCATTAATTCTTCAATTTGACGGCTGATATAGCAGGACCTGAAACACATTGCTGACCTCAGAGAATGGAGACCCAGTTCCTTAGCATATTGACGATGGGAGAAGTTAATTAAAATTCCACAGAGCAGAGGTGTCGGCTAACCTATAAACCTGTCATTGTTCTGAACAAATCATTCTAGCAATCCTAGGAAAGAGAGAAGGAAAGACCAGTCCGAGTGGAGAGGCCTAAGTGTGTGGGAGTGGAAGGTAGAAAATGGAGCTATGGAGCTTTGTCTCCTCAATTTCTTCCTAATGCTGCCTTTTTTTTTTTTTTTTTTTTTAACCCAATTAGCCAGGCTTTGGAGTCTGTGGACTAAATATGTGTAAGGATTTAAGGATAGCGAGGTAGTTTGTAAGAGGTGAGGGGTGTGCTGATGGCTTTGTTTTGGTGGTTACTTGCGGACTTCTGCTAGCTTCAGGGGATTGGTGTTGGAGGCAGTAGGTGGTAGAAGGGAGCGTTCAGGGCTGTAAATGGTCTCTGTGCTTCCTGCCCATGGATTTAGGCCAAAGAGCATAGGCAGGGGCCTACACCTACCCCCTCTTGTATTCCTCTACTCCACCTGCCTCCTCTGGAATGTGTTAGGCTATTAGACTACCTTTTAAAAGACTAGAAAACAGCACTTGCTGAAGATGATGGAAATACGGGAGGTTGAGGACAAAGTATGCCCTAACCATTAAGAAGTATTTTAGATCGCAATAAGCTTGAGTTCGGTTTTTATAGCCACCACTTAAATACTGGCTTTGGGGAAGGTCTAGCTTTCTAATATTACTATGGCTGCCGCTACCACCACCACCACCATCAGCTGACCCTCTGTTATGCCCTTGATTTACCTTATCTTTGGTGAAGACCTGGGTCTTGTGCTTTCTCACACTCTTCTTCAGGATCTTCTCATTCCCTTAATGTATTTTCTTGTTCCTGGGATGATCCTTTCACCCATTCTGTGATGACTATTCAGCTTCTGACCTATGATAACTTGAGATGGCCTTTTTCTCAACTCCACAGGTAATGTCTTGGACTCCTTTTAAAAACTGTTTGCCTTTGGGATTCTGTCTTTACACTAGATAACTAGAGTATAGGCTGGTGTTATCTCTGCCCCTTTTTCTCTTCACCAAAGAATATAGTGGGATAGAGATCTTTTCACTTTGTTATTAGATCCAGTTCTTCTCACTGTTTCCATGAATTTGAGCCTTTCAATAAATGCGTCCATTTTCTCAGTCTGGAGAGATACTGCCTCTCAGCCTTAGGGTCTGTTTTTTTAGAAAAATCTTGGGACTGGAATTCTGTTTTGCCACCAACTAGCAGGGTGACCTCAGGTAAGTAATTTCCCTCTTTGAGCCTGTTTCCTCACCTACTAAATGTTTCCTTTATGGACCTTACTAGATTATCGTGAAGATACTGTGAAATAATGTATATGAAAATACTCAGAAAAGGTAAAAGGGCTATAATATCATGTCAGCCAGAATCATCTCCCATTTGGTGTAACTTTTGTTTAGTGGCTACAGCTACTTTCAAGGCTCTACCTTTCCTCCAGCTTCTCCTGGCTCTTCAGGGTTACACTGTTCTTTTGCCATCTTCTTGAAGTGGGGGCTCAGTCTGAATCCCATTTGCCACTTGTTCTTCCCCCTATACTGTTCCTGCCCTTATTGGTGGCCTTCTGTTCTCCTGCTTGCCACTTTCCCTGTTGTGAGTTGTGGTTGTCATTGTTACTAATATGATGTGCCCCTGAACCCCTGATGAAGAATGGAAGGTGATGTGGGCAACTGCTGTCCTCTAGGAGGTAACAGTGCTCCCTGTCCTTGTTAGGGAGGTTCTCCAGCTGCCTTTCATTTGATCAATCAGTGAGGATGTTTTAACAAGCATTCTCTCTATGTTCAGTTCTAGATCAAGAACTCCTGCTTTCCTTGACAGCTTCTCACTTCCTTGCTGTTCCCTTATGCAGTTAGAAGGAACCTGGACAGTTAAGACACCTTGCACATTTCCTTTCTCAATTAATCTCTTTCTTCTATTTAGAAAAATTTGTCAGACCTATTCATCTTATTTACTTTTGATGCTGGAGCTTTTCCACCTTCTTTTCTTGCACATCCAGGCACTTGTCATAGGAAGTATGAAACCCCAAGTGCTAGGTTTAATTTGAGGTGCTGATAACTGGGAGAAAGCAGATATTCTGTTTTGTATCCCCATGTTCCCTTTCCTTCCTTCCATAGCCTTGAATTCTTGATTCATAAGCAATCATGGAAGATGATGTTTAACAACAGTTGTGTGCTTAGAATCATATTAGGTACCTCCCAAACACAGAATGAAAACCAGTAGGCTCAACAGCAAGGAGACAGGCAAGGGCCCTTTTTTCTATCTCTTCTGTATACTCTTACCATCTTTTTGTCCCAACATCAATTGTCCTTCTTTTTTGAGATTCGTGACTTGTCGATAAAGCCGTCCTCCTACAGAGGAAGTCCAGCCTAGGGTTCTTTGATGAGTGAAGAAAGGAAGGAAAGGTTGAGATGAAACAGTAGTGAGTTGGTAGAGCTATGCCTGGGGTGTAAGGGCATATGTCTGAATATAATTTGGAGGGGAGAGGGAGGCAGAATGGTCAGCCCAACTGGTCTCAGAGATTTGACCTCTTGAAATTACTTTCCCATGAGTAACCAGGAAAAGCAGACTCTTAAAAAATATGTTAATATGCCTTATTGCCATTTAAAAATTATTTCCAGCTTAAAAAAGTTAGTAAGTACTCAAGAGTGAGGAAACGCAGAATTTTTAAAGACTCAACTTCATTTGCTCCTACTTTCCACCTCTTCCTTTCTCACTCCCTTTTCTCCTCACTTTCTGTGTGTTTACTGAGCACTTACTATATGCCAGCTCACCCAAGTATTTATTCATTGCTGGGGATAAGATGGGTACATAACTATATTGATTGCCAGACTATAAAAAGAGCCTTGAAGCACACTGTCTCTGGTTGCAGGGAGGGGAGTATCATTTTCTTCCTAGCAGAGGAAGACATTGAGGCCCAGTGAAGATCAGGGCTGGGCCTAATGTGGGATGGAGCAGAAGAGAAAGTTGTGCCCAAGTCTCCAGACTACTGCCGTAACCTGTGGTGCTGGGACAGGGGTCCCATGAAGTTGGGCAGGCCTCTGCGTTATTGCTGTGCCTTATTCACAAGCATTTTGGACAGCAGCTGTAGGAAGGGCTTTGTGGAGACCTGGGAACCTTCTCTTTTCCTGGAGGCCAAAGGTGAGATAGAAGGGGTGGGAGAAGGCAGTATGTGATAGAGAGCTAGGCTCACTCTTGTAGCTGTATATGCTTATACCATTCCAGGAGTAGGAATTCACACAAATCTTCAGTTTGCAGGACCCTGCCAAGCCAACAGTGGGGGCCCTGGGGGTGAAATTAATCTATAGACCTATTTGCCCTGTTTGCCTAGGAGGGGAGGGGAGAGGAGTCCACAGCTCCTTCTCCCTCTGCAGATATGATTATTTCCCTTCAAGGAAAAGGAGATGCTCTGCAGAATCCTTTCCCCATCTCTGAATAACACTTGCTATCATATGAGTGTGGTCAGGAAGACTTCTCAGGACACTTGGGTTTTAATCCCTTCTCTCTTACTTATGTCATTAGGGAGATATATGAGTGGTATAGGTGTAGTAACTTGACTTAGCTGTGTTATTAAATATACAGTATAATTTTGTATAACTTTGCTCACTGTGGTGGCCTGTTTGTTTTTGGGGGCATTAGTCCAAGTCTGCATGAAATGTACCGATTCAAATTTGTGAAGTGAGTTGTGGCCTCTGGGGGGGTTTTGATGGAAGAGCTACCCCTTCTTGCTTCATTTCTTCTAGAGGTGAGGGAGAGTCTGAAAAGGAAAGTAGTCACTGTGTACTGCTTGGTAAAGGAGTGGGTTTTTGGGGAGAGCAGGGTATTTGTTCCCAGTGGCTACAGGGTTTACTGTGTTTTAAGTGTGGTAGATGCATATTCACCAGCTTGTTGAAATACTTCTTTCTTTAGTGAAAGGCAATTGCATCTGGAGTTTACTGACAGAGAGGTTTGAAAGATTGGAAAAAAAGTTTGCCAACTTTTGATTTGGATTATTTTGGTTAGTGGTTTAGCAATCCTTTGTTCCTGTGTTTCATAATTCAGTCAGTGCTTTTAGGAAAAGAAGAATCAAAAGTAAAGATTATATCTCTGATTTTGCCTCTGGTTTGTGAAGGGGAGCTAGGTCTTGAAGGGGATTCCTAACTTTGATGACCCGGAGAAAGAGTCTGATGGGTAACTTTGTTATGATTCACATTGTAGCTGGTTCTCCTGATGGCTTGGACCATGGGTGATGTGGCAATCTATCTGTATTCCCTTGGCAGGAGCAGAGGGGAAGCCTCATCTGGGGCCTGTCTGGGGAAAGGAGACCTGAAGAGCTAGGCAAGGAGTGGCTCAGTGTTCCCCTTGGTCAGGCCATAGAGCACACAAGAGGGAGTTTCTTGCACATGGTGCCACTGGATGAGAGAGTCAGAGGCACAAAGATACCATGACGGAGGTGGGGGTAGGTACCGGGGCATGGGGGCTACTTTGGCTAGAGGGACTGTCCTGACACCTGGAGAAAGAAGAAGCTCTTGGTATTGCTAGATAAACCCACTTGTCCTGCCTGAAATGATCCAAAATTGGAAAGGGATCAGTGGGAGTACAATTGAGTTGGAATCAGTTCCTACTAGATGTCAGAGCAGTGCCCTCTACCCTAGAGTTCATTGCCTGTGCTAAGCCAGGCTCTCAGGTGGTTGTATGCATCGATAGCAAGGACCAGATGCCACAAGCGGTGGGTTTCACTTTCTCAAGATCTTGGATATCCGTCATTTCCCTGGGAAATGGGCACAGAGATGTGCTGAGCTGCTGGCCTGGAATCAATAACCCTCCCAGCCCTGGCTGGCCCAGAATCCATTTGTAGGAGCAGCAATCTCTCAGGCTAGCAAAGTTGTCTGAGTTGTTAAGAGCTGACTCAAATTAAATACTACAAGTAGAAACAGAGGCTACAGCAGAGGACTGGACATTGGGGAGGCAGAGTCAGTGAATCAGGATGCTGCCTTGGCTCACAGGGATACATTTCCATCTCTGTGTTTATATCCTTTTTTGTCTGGATCTCTGTCTCTGTCTCTATCTTCCTCTTACTCTCTCTTTCTCTGCCTCCATTTCTCCCTCGGCTTCCATTTTCCCCCTGCCTTTCTTGCTCAATGTCTTTTTCTCTCTCCAGATGCTTAAGTATGACTATGTGCTAGACACTGAGAAGCAACAGTGAGCTGGAGAGTGGTCTGATAGGAGAGACAGACAAGTAAATGGGTTGTTACCACGAAGTGTGCCGAGTCCTCAGCTGGAGGAAAACGGAGGGCTGTGGGGGCACATTAGAGTGATCAGAGACTTCCTCCTCCTCTTCTTCCCACTGCCTGTCCCTCCTGGCTCCAGGCCCCACCTGCACCACTGTTTCTTTTGAGTCTTTCCTCATCAAGAAAAGAGAAGGTACTTTCCCCTCTTAGGTGCTGCTGACTTTTTCTGGGTTGCGTGTGCAATGTACCTCTGTTTTTCTACCTTTCCCCCCCCCACCTTTGCTTGCCATTCTGCCAATAGATAATTTAGCAATCACATCCCAAGGTGGAAGCATGGAGTTAATGTTAAAATTAGTTTTTTTTTTCTTCTTTTTTCTCTCTTTAAACTTCAGTGGGTTCAGTGGGTGATGAGGCAGAGAGGAAGGGTGGAGGGGAGCCATAAATTCTGTGGCTAGTGTAGCTGTTCTCTGAGCAGCTGGGGGAGCCTCTGATGTCTCCACAGCACTTTCATTAACATTTAAATTAAAGGTTTGTTTTCCAGTCTGTTTTATAGGCAGGGACCTTTCATGGCCTGTCACATATAGTGCCCTCCCCCCCTCCCCGCACCCACAAGACCTCCTCTCCCCCTCCCCCCCAGCTAGTGTGTAATTGTAACCACTGCTCTGTCCCTAACTCTGGGTTTCTGCAGAGGTTCAAAGGGAATTCTTGGAGATGGAGCTTTGGAGGTACAAGATGTAACAGTTAGGATGTGGGAGCTCCTTCTCCTCTTTATCTGACCTGTCCTTTTTTTCTGCTCTTCAACGGACACATGCTTCAATCTGACTCTTGACCTTCCCCTTGGAGCCATGGGGCAGGTGGGAAAGGGTGCCACCCACCCGAGTGATTTCTCCTTATGAGTTAGAGCCTGGGGCTGATAATTTTAAGATACAGATCTTCATGCTTATTTTCTTCCTTTGGATTTTTTTGGAGGGCCTCATGAATATTTCCTCTTACCCTACCAAGACTTGGAGAAACAACAAATGAAAAGGATTATTATCTGAGAAGAATTTATAATCTAATAGGGTCCTTTATTCCTCAAAAAGCAATCTAGCATAGAGAGATAGGTGTACACCTAGCATTCTTAATACGACCGAATGCATGCCCCAGCTCCCAAGTCACTAGCTCTGAGCGTATGTGTGTTTGAGAAAGATTACTGAATTAGGAGATCCATTGAGGGAACTGTTCTCCCAGATCTTGGCATTCAGAGGAAGCTCCCCTAGGCCTTCACAAAGTGGATTTGTTTCTAAGCTTCTTTCACACATAAATATCTGGTAATGTTTTTTCCCCCCCTTTTTTTTATTGATTTTTTTTATTTTTTTTATTGATTTTTTTTAATATAACAACAAACAAAAACATTCTACATACATAATCAGTAATTCACAATATCATCACATAGTTGCATATTCATCATTATGATCATTTCATAGAACATTTGCATCAATTTAGAAAAATAGACAACAGAAAAAAATTCATATATACCATACCCCTTACCCCTCCCTTTCATTGATCACTAGCATTTCAGTCTACTAACTTTATTTTAACATTTGT
>PVIY010038809.1:0-23618 GCA_004026745.1 Myrmecophaga tridactyla | reverse complement strand
TGATGAAGGTGATGAAGGTGATGATGGTGATGAAAGTGATGGTGGTGATGAAGGTGATGATGATGGTGATGAAGGTGATGATGGTGATGATGGTGATGAAAGTGATGGTGGTGATGATGGTGATGATGATGATGGTGATGGTGATGATGGTGATGAAGGTGGGGATGGAGAGGATGAGGATGATGATGTGGTGAACAGGTGGATGGTGGTGAGGAAGAGGAGGAGGAGAATGGCAGCAGCAGCCAAAATCTCCAAACAGGTCCCACAAAGCACAAGGACCCTCCTCCCATCAGAGCCCTGCAAAGTTAATGCTGCAAGAGTTTTAACCTTGGCAACAAAAATTCAACAACTTTCCTTTTCCTTATGGTTTATCTATTTTAAACACTGTTTTTCCTAAACAAGAAAACTGGTGTCTGAATTGTAGAGATGGAACACACACACTTGCCACCCCCATCCTTTTTCCTGTCTTTAATCAGCTCACTGGGGTCCATCCTTTGGAAAATTGTTGGTGCATGATCAGGGTTTGTAGGATATTTTTAGCATCTGACCATCCTACCTCACCCTCTCCATGCAGGGGTGTGTGATATGGAGCTCGTCTAACAAACACATCCATGAATTTCACAGATTTTTTTTATTACAATTACTATTCTGGGAATATCTTGATATCTACAGAAGGTTCACAGCCAGATGTAGAAGTCTGCCCAGCCTGGGGTGAGGGCACACACCAGGCTGCTACTTCCTTTCTCGTGGGGCCAGAGCACAGGTGAGAACTCTCTCGCCGGGGTCTGGAAGTAGCTTCACGTTTCTTCTCAACACAGGTGTGATGGGGTCAACCTAGCCAGATAATGGTGTCCAGCTGTTTGAGCAAACACTGGCCTAGATGTTTCAATGAAGGTATTTTGTAGATGGGATTAGTGTCTGCAATCAGGTGACTCAAAACAAAGGAGACACTCTTGATAATGTGGGTGGATTTTGTCCAACCAGTCGTGGGTCTGAAGAGCAAACATTGATGTTTCCTGAAGAAGAATTTTACTTCAATACTGGAGGGTCGACTTCTGAGTGTCTAACCTCCCCTAGAGATTTTAGTCTCAAGATGCACCAGCAATTCTAACTAAAATTCCAGCCTGCCTCCCTGCCCTACAAATTTCACACTTTTCTGTCTCCACAACCATGTCAGACAATGTCTTACAATACATCATACATACACACACACACATATCCTACTGGTTCTGCTTCTCTGGAGAATCCTGGTGGTATATACAGCAGGGTATCCTGGATTTGATGCCAATTGGTTCAAGCCAGTGAAATGGCACGGTTATGACATCCCTGGGGATGATGTACTAGAGAATAACACCTGTGGTCCCCTCTTCAGACTCACCTCTTCGTTTCTGCTGACCGCACAGTGAAAGCCCCAGCTGATTATAACACATTGCATTTCTGCAACGTGAGCATAGAAAGATGGAACTGCTTGGGCTCATAATTCTACTCTGCTCCCCAAATCCACCAGGGGAGATGACTGGCTGATACCATGAGGTGGATACACTTAATCGTGGTGGCCAAAGCGTGGAGTCATATACCAAGGCTGGGCACGTCCCCAGCTGAGGAAGCCACCCTCCGTGGAGCACCGTCCCCTCTGGCATCCAGCTGGATGTCACTCCCTTTGCTGTCTGACCTCCCCTGGAATGGAAGCTTCCTGAGGTCAGGGACTTTATCTGCCTCATTCTCTGCCACACCAAATTGCCTTGAACAGCTCCTGGCCCTTCTACCTAAAAGATGCCCAACAAATGTTTCTGTGACTCATGAATGCCTGATGGGGTCTCGGGTCTCTGATGGCTGGAGAGGAGGGCAGGGTCCTGTGGGGGAAGTGTGCATCTCATGGGGACAGTCCCCCTGCTGAGTCCTTGTGAGTGGAAGGAGCAGCAGGGAGAGGCGCCCTAATATATATATCCAGGAAGGAACCCATTCTATTTCTCTGACCTACTCCTATGGCCTGGGGCAGTCCTGGACGCCTCATCACGGGGGCCCCCTTCTAGAGAAGGAGCTGCTATAGGACGGGTCTCCAGCCTCCTAGAGGTTGCACTCATGAGCAGGGGGTGCCTGGGGCCCAACGTGCTGCCACGGCCTTTCCTTCCATCCGTTCCTGAGGAGGTGGCAGGTTTGAGCTCCTATTTCGTGGGGGGAGACCACACTGCTTGAAGCCCCTAGCCTTCTTTCCCAGCTGCCCCTTGGCACAGGCCGGGATCCGGTTCTGTCGTACCCTGGAGATGAGGATGCAGAGCTTTGTGTGCCTTTGAGGCAACACGGCAGGACATGAGGGATCGGAGACTTCGGGGAGAGAACAGGGCACACTGGGCCCCGACCAGGCTCTGGCTAACAAACAACTGCACTAGCCCTGCTTTGCGTGGACTTGGAAGGACTTTCCAAGAGGGCCTGAGAACCGGGTTGGGTTTTCCATGGCTTGTTTAATGAATTCCAAAGCTGTGAATGTGTCCTTTTGGATGTTTTCTAGACGGACAAGGGTTATCTTCTCTCGATGAAGAGAGAATGAGTGGTGAGTTTCCTTCCCTTTAGACATAACCCCCGCTGCCTTATATGAATGACTTTGGAGAGAGGAACTTAGTGGGACAACCCCGATCGTTGTTTTCTTCCCCACACCCCAGTCTCACCACCACCCCCAGCTGGATGAGGTACCCCAAGGGACCACTGCAAAGAACTTGAGTACATGTCAACTTCAGATTGAAGATTAGGACTGGAAGATTTTCTCGTCTTCAGAAAAGACCCAGCCTCTGTTCTCGTCCCTCGTCCTCCCCCTGATGTAGCCCTTCAACAACAGGGTCCCCGACGCGAATGTGGAACCTGCTGCAGCTCGTGAGGCCCCCCCGCGGGAAAACCTGCCCATGGGTATGTCCAACGCTACAAACTGGAGTCACGTTTTGAATGCTGAGAGGGGCCCAGCAGCCCTTCCTCCCCTCCTTCCTAAGAGAGCCCAGAGTTTGTACAGGGGGGCAGGGCACCCGCAGCCATCACCCCAGCCTCTCCCCGGCAGCCCCCACCACCACCGCCTCCTCCTTTCCGCCACAGACGGAGATGGGGCTAAGTCAGCCTGCGAGCCACCCCGGGGCTGCAGCAGAAACGTCAGAGGTTAGCAGTGTGGGCTGTGGGGTCCGTTAAAATCCCAACACATCCAAGATGGGAAACCTTGGACTAGGTATCTCCTCTCTCAGGGTTTCCGTTTCTTCCCTGTCTGCAAAATGGAGCAGCCATAGCTGGTGACACAGGAGGGAAGTCGGGGGGTGGGGTGGCCAGAGGCTGCCGCTGATGAGGAAGATGATGGTGATTTTACCGTGAGCCTCACCGGGAAGAGCCGGGCCAGTCCACCAGCAGCTGCAGCACTGCCCCCAATCCAGAGATGCCAGAGGCCGGCAATCCCCTGGGTTCTTGTCTCTTCTCCATGTCCTCCTCCTAAACTGAGGAAGATGCTGGAGGGAAGCCCACTGCCTGGCCTGGGTCAGTTTGGCTCAGGAAGGGAAAACCTCTGAAGCCGAGGTTTCAAGAGCAGGCTGGGGTCTGGGTGGAAGCTTCGTGTTGGGAGCCATGACAGAGGCCAGTGTGTGATGTCACTGAGCCCCCTCCAGCCCCAAGGGGCGGGCTGGGCTCCCCCAGCACATGGCGGGCACCCTCCTCACCCATCCTTCAGCCACCCTTTCTCCTGAGTTGCCTTTCATCTCCTGCCAATTCATCCTTGGGTTCCATTTAATCCTCTGGTGAATTCTATGAAGCAGACACTATACGCGGACTTTTACAGATGAGAAAACTGCAGCTTTGACAAGGGAAGTCATCCACCCGAGGTCACCCAACCGACCCTCAGTAGATGTCCCCATCCCCTCCCTGGAACCGAGTTTGCAAACCACTGGCCCAGGCTCTCTTTTGGGTCTTTCCAGTCTGTGACATGGGTATTTACATGGTCATCTTTTGGGGTCCTGAGGTGGTAAGAAGGTGGGTACGTGTCAGCACGCCCCATGCCCAGTGGGTCTCGCCAGGCACCTTGATGGAAAAACGCTTTCCCGAGGAAGCAATCGATCCGATCAGCTCCTTCCCTCCCAGGAAGGCAGAGGCCTGCAGCCCTCCAGCCCACCGACCGTGGCGGGGAACGTGGGGGGTGCTCTTCAGGCGCTGGCTGGAGCCTATGAGAACTGCCTCCCGGGATCCCCGTCCAGGGAAGAGACCCCCTACTGGGACCCTGACCTCGGGCAGGTCGAGTCCATCTCCACCAAGAGGGCAGCCACAGGGAGCGCAGCCTTGCCCTCTGTCTGCAGTGTGGTACCCTCGGCCCGGCTGTGTCTCACCCACATGTCGGGGACCCACGCAATCCCTAAATGCAGCCAGTGAACTCCTGACCCCGCCATGCCCCCGCCCACGCCCGTCACATGGGCTTCCCTGGCATGGAGTGTGGGTTCCCCCACGAAGCTTTGGAGGGTGTCGTCATCTGGGCCCAAGGGTGGCACTGAAGAGGTTCCTTCTGGGTCCTCGTTCCCAAGCAGTGACTCCACCTCTGGGCAGGGCTGTCATCTCTGCAGGATGCTGCTTCCATCTTTCCTGGAGGAAGAAGCCCTTCAAAGGCCTTTTTCTGGGGTGGATGGGCACGGAGGAGACACGTGCGAGGGGGAAATGGGGCCGTACTCTCCACCTCCTGCATTCCTGAGGACTGCGGCTGATAGGGTACGGGAAGGGTAAGAGACTTCCTAGCAGGGCCTGGGTGCCAAGGACACTCCAAGGACACCAGGGAATCAGAAGTATGGGAGGAGATCCAAAGAAAACCCAACTCTCTGATCGCCCTAATTTAGCAAAACCCCTCCTTTGGGAAGGGACGGGGCAGATGATGGATGGAATTTGTCAGGGCCATTGTTATGTGGGGACAGCGGTCATTAGACCTTCAGAAGTTCAACTGCCACCTGGGGGGACATTTATAAATGTAAGCGCCATCTCCCAACTGCCAAGGCTCTGTCTCTGTCGGTCTGGACAGGGGAAAGGGCTTCATGAGTTGAAATTTTCAAACTTCAGCATGCCTCGGGTGTTTTAAAACAGACTGCTGGCCCCTGCTGGAGTTTCTGATTCAACAGGTCTCAGAGGGAGCCTGGAATTCGCATTCCTGACAAGTTCCCTGGTGATGCTGGCCGTGTTCCAGGTACCCCACTTTGAGAACCACTTTGGTTGAGGAAAACTTCAGCTTGGTCATGTCGCTGCCTCCGACACAGGGGAACTATGCACCTCATCTTCATTCCCCCAGCACAGCTCCTCTTCCCCGGCTAATTACATTCACCTCGAGAGCGGCTAAAAATTTTTCTGATGGTGTTTTAGTCTGACGTAGAGCGCAGGTGTCAGCGTTTTTTAGGAGGCCCCTTCCTGGGTGATTCTAAGGTGCCGCCAGCACGGAGAAGCATGGCCCAGCTCCCGGCAGAGTGGCTGTCATTACAGCTGACAACCAATTTCCGTTTTAGGGCAGTGTCATGTCAGTGGGGCCCACTGTGTGATTGCATTCAGCATTTACCGTGTGACCGCTGTCTGCCGTGGAAGCATACGGAAAAGATACGTGCCCTGCCCTCGGGCCGACCGCTCACCTGCGGGACAGGTGTACGAGCACCCAGGTCAGAGCTCCCCTTGGAGGGTGTGCAAGGACCACAGGCAGGAGCCCACAAAGCAGAGTGGATGGATTCTGTCGGGTCAGGAGGGTGAAGGGAGCAGAATTTGATCAGGGAAGGGGAAGGAAGGCCATTCTAGGCCGATGGAGTGGCCATTTGATGCCCAAATCATGAAGCCCAGGACCCCTGCGCAGCCTGGTGTTGACGGTGCAGGGAGCAGGCAGGCAGGAGGAAGCGAAGGTGAGGGAGGAGGGAGGCTCAGGGGCACGACTGTTTACAAGTGAGTTGTCTCTGGAGTATAAAAGTGTGTTAAGCAGAGGGAATGCAATATGCCAAAAATGGAACAGCTTATAAAAAGCGAATTTGATAAGTTACAAGTTTCCAGTTCTAAGGCCATGAGAATGTCCAATTTAAGGTACCAACCAGAGGATACCTTCATTCATAAAAGGCTGATGCCATCTGGAACAGCTCTATCAACTGGGAAGGCACGTGGCTGGCATCTGCTGGTCCTTGCTCCCAGTTCCATTGCTTCCAGTTTCTGATGCCAGTGGTCTCCTCTGTATCAGCGTCTGTATGAGCTCTGCCCTGCTCTGCTCTCTTCTGAAGCAACTGTTCCCTATGCAGCTCTGTCGGCTCTGAGCTCTCTCCAAAAACCTCTCTCTTAAAGGACTCCAGTGACCTAATCAAGACTCACCTGGAATGGGTGACACTACATCTCTATCTAATCAAAAGGTCACATCCACAATTGGGCATGCCACGTCTGCATGGAGAAATCCTAATCAAAAGTCTCCACCCTACAATACTGAGTCAGGATTAAAAGGAGCAGCTGTCTCCACAAGACTGAATCAGGAATAAAGCACGGCCTTTCTGGAATACGCAGTACTTTCAAACTGGCAGAGGAGCCTTGGGTCCTAATGAATTTCCCCACCTGTAGATGGATGTTTGTGATGCCAAGTGAGCCAACAGCCCTGTCCTCAAGCCATGGCAGGGCTGGTCCTCAGGACAACACATCAGGCTGCGCCCCTGAGGAATACAGAGTGCTTCTTTGGATGCTAAGATTCTTGCTAGAACCCAGAGTCGTTCTCCCGGGAATTAGCGGGAAGAGACAGCATGGAGAGGAGGCAGGTGGCTGAGCGTTGGTCTCTGGCCCTCTCCTGCTGCTTGTTCACACGGTGACCTCCGATAAGTCCCTCCCCATCATGGCTCCTCCAACCAAAGTTGGACAGAAAATCTCAAAGGCCATTCTCCCTCTTACTTTAAATTGGAAAGGCGTCTCCTGGAGAATCTGTGTGCCAATGGAGGTAACGCTTGGAGAACGGAACATGGACTCACGCCCAGTTTTCCACACCCAGGTCATCGCCGGAGCGCGGCCTCCCCAGCGGTGCCCCGGGCCAGCCCAGCTCTGCACAGCTCCCACCTGCAGAGAGCACGGGCCCCGGCACCACTGTGGACAAGCCTGGAGGGCCACAGCAAGGCCCTGGCAACTTCCCATCGGGGCGAATTCCATCCGTCACCTCCCCAGCACCCCGCCAGGAGAGGCACCAGGTCACCAATCCCAGAAGAGAAGTACGTTTACTCTACATTATTTCAGAAATTAAAACCAGGACCTGACTCATACTCAGCGAGTCTGATGGGAAAAGTCCGGCATGAAAGAACGTGCTGGGACGTCTTGGGTGTGGGAGCTGTTGGGAGGCTGAACCTCCACCTCCTCCCCTCCTGGACCCCTCAGTCCTAGAGACGGGGTGCAGAGGCAAGGTGCTGGGGCATGCTGGAAGGGTTGGGGTGAGGGACGGGGGCGGAGGAAGGACAGGGCTTCTCCAAGTCGAGGGGCAGGATTGCATTGTGGCTGGAACTCAAGATCCAGCAGCAATAGACCTGGTTTCAAATCCTGACCTGGCACCTGCCCTCCAGGGGGAAAATCTCGGCCTTCATCTCTCTAACCTGCCTTGTCTAAAATCATAAACTAGAACAGGCTGCCTCATGCTTTAAATCCATCTGGGGCTTTGGGTTATTCTCAGGACAGATAGAACTACCTACTGGGGTCTCTGAATCACAGCATGACCCAGCACGTGTGGGGTGGAGGCTGACCACGCGATGATGGGGTCATAGTTTAATCGGCGGCCAGGTGAAGAAGGCGGAGCTACTGGCTGTGCTAACTGTGTGCCAGGTGCACCTGGAGCGGCCCGGGCCGGCGTGGTGGGGGCCCCTCAACCTGAGAGGCTCAGCTTAGCTGGAGAAGAGGGGAGCTGGGAAGACATGACGATAGGGGGAAGCAGGTCCAGGGTGCTGGCTTCCCACCTGCCTAGACGCCCGAGTCCCCGGGTCCGGTGGTCTTCACATGCACACCCTACAGACGGCCCCCATCTGCAGCTGTCCCCTGCCACTGCACGTCCCAACTCCCGGCTCAGCTGACTTCCAGCCTGCGCAGCCAGCAAGGCGGGAGGGAGAGACGGGCCAGGGCATCCCCCCACCCCCAGGACATGCCTCCAGTGTGGTGGTATCCTCTGCAGTCAGCTCCCTGCTGCGGGCATCAGCGTCCCCTCCCTACCCTCCAGAAGAGCCAGGCCCGGCCTCTGCGCGGTGGTCTCACTGTCCCCGGGGTGGCCTCTCCACCATCTGTCACCTGTGTCACCGATTCCCTCAGTGTTCTACTTCCCTGTTCAGACCCTCCCTGGAGCAGACGTACCGGGTTCCCTCTGGTGCCAAGGAGGGGCGAGACCTCAGGTTCCTTCAGCAGCTAAACAATGACGAGTGTGGGCCGAGGATGGGGTCGGGAGGGGTGGGGGGCCAGGGGGGCCTTACAGACCGTGCTGGCGTTTGGGTGGGAGAGCCAGACCCCGGGAAGTCCCTGCTGCCCTTTAAGGAGGGTGAGGGTGGCGTGGCCCCATGGACTGTCCCTGACAGGGAGACGCTAGAGATAGAAGCAAGCGGCCCAGCAGAACCTGGGTCACAGCCCGTGGGGGGACGTGGCATGGCCAGGGTCCCAGGAACCTGGGCCGAACCTTCTGGTGGGCTCGCGGCCGCCTCCTGGCAGGTGTCAAAGGCCAGACTTAGAGGGGGCTTTTTGGGGTCTCCTCGAGCTCAAGGAAAATGGAGCACTGTATTAGGATTTGGGGCGGGGCGGGCGCTCCAGGAGCCAGAGGGGGCCGGGGGCTTTGGCAAAGCCGGCAACAAAGACCCCCGTGACCCAGCACAGCCTGCAGCCGCCCAGACATGAAAGGAACACGGCTGGAAAATGAGCACAATGTTTGCTTTGGGAACCAGTCCGACGGCTCTTAAGCCAGCGGGTGTTTGTGTGTTCCAGCTCACAGGACCTTCCCCGATGCCGGGGCTGCACCCCAAAGTGCTGCTTGGAGGTTCCTGTACAGCCCCCCGCGCCCCGGTTCCCCACAGCCAGGCCCTCACATCCAGCTCCCACCCAGGTCCCCTGCACCCAGGGCCTCATGCATCCAGGCGCCCCCTGCCCAGGCCCTGCCCATGCCCCTGCACCCAGGCCCTCATGCACCCAGGCCCCCCATGCCCAGGCCCCGCCTGTGCCCTGCACCCAGGCCCTCATGCACCCAGGCCCCCCCATGCCCAGGCCCCGCCCCATGCCCCTGCACCCAGGGCCCTCATGCACCCAGGCCCCCCCATGCCTAGGCCCCGCCCCATGCCCCTGCATCCAGGGCCCCCACTCCCAGGCATCCCACCCAGGCCCTTGTACCTAGGCTCCCCCAGGCCCAGGCCCCGCCCCGTGCCTCTGCACCCAGACCCCCTACGCCTGGACCCCTGCACTCAGGACCCCCACTCCCAGGCCTCCCACCCAGGCCTCCCCTACCTGGCCCCCTGTTCACAGATCCCTGCACCCAAGCCTTCCTACCCAGGCCCCCCAAACCTAGCCTCACCTCAGTGCCTGGGCCCCCGCACCCAGAGCCCCCAAACGTGAGCCAAGTTGGGCCGCTGCTCCCCAACGCCAGCTTTCTCCCAGTGGCTGCTCAAAAGCGGCAGGCGTGTGGGCCTTTCCCCTCCTCCCACCTCCGTCTTCCCACTTTGAAAAGACAGATGGAACGGGAAGTCACTGGCCCCAGAGCGGAAAGCGCACGGAGGCTGTTTCTCAGCATCGCACCAGTTAGACTGAGCAGATGGGAAGGCGCCCTCCGCCCGGGGAAAGGAGACTCGGGGGCAGGGAGGTGGGGGGCATGAGAGAGCCGGAGACAGGCAGCCACCCGTCCCTCCAGGAAAGCTCACCAGTGGGACCGTAGCATACGTGTGCACACTCATGTGCATGCACACAGACACACAAGGCACATGTGCACACACATGCATGGACACACACATGTGCATGCACACAGACACACAGGCACATGTGCACACGCATGCATGGACACACACATGTGCATGCACACACCGGCATATGTGCACACATGCATGGACACACATGTGCATGCACACACCGGCATATGTGCACACATGCATGGACACACATGTGCATGCACACACTCACACAGGCACACGTGTACACATGCATGGACACACACTCATGGGCATGCACACAGACACACAGGCAGATGTGCGTGTGCACACACTGACACACATGTGCACGCACACAGACACACATGTGCACACACATGAACACACGTGCATGCGCACAGACACACAGGCACATGTGGACACACGCATACATGCATGGATGTGCACATGCACATATACACACAGATACACACACACAGCGCATGCACACACACACACGGATGCACACACATTCCACGTACCAGAATTCAATTACATGTGTTCAGAAATAAATAATTTTGGACATCTTGCAGCCCTTCCTCTTGGTTAAACTAAATCAGCCCCGGGAAAAGGGAATCCACGGTCAAAATTCATAAAAAAACAAAAGAAGTAGGTTCTTAGATTTTTGAGCTTCCTGGGGTCCAAGTCCAACTATCTGAGGGTGAGTTAAGCAAGTTTCAAGGGAGCTCTTGATCACGTATGATTTTTGTCTTGGACACTGAATTTAGACATGACCCCACCATACATACCAACACACGCTACTCTCTGCAAAGCCTTCGGCCCCCGATCCACCCACCTTCTGCGCCCGTGGCGACACCCCCCACCCACCTCCGTCTTTACAGGGCCCTCCTCCCTGGTCTCAGTTCGCTGTGTGCGCTCAGCATGAGCCTGACACGGGGCATTCATTAACGTTATTAAATATAATCTTAATATATTCATTAACATTATTAACAAATACGGGAAGATGATGGGGATGTCAGGGCAGCTTCTCCACAGGAGCGCAGCATGGCCGGGAGTGGAGAGGGAACCATTTTCCAATACTCAGAAAACATGCCACAGCTGCTCCCCAAAGCTCCCTGAAGCCCTGACTCAGGGATCAGAGGGCCTGGGGTCCAAGGAAGAAGCAGCAGCCCCCCACTCCCACCGCAGCTGCATCTGGGTCCTAAAGGGGACCTCTGGGGAGTGGGAATGCAGGAGTAGCACAACACTCCCTTCTAAGAGATTGCTCAGATTACTTCTAATAATTGCGATTCACATTGCAATGAAGAGAAAAAAATAAAGTGAATATGAAGATATTTGGATACCAACTCATTCCTACACCCAGATCTCAGCACCCCTGGGTCCAGTTGGGAGAAGCAGAGAAGTCAGTACCAGGGGCCTGCAGGCATGCTAACCCCCAGACAGCAGGACCCTGCGGGCATGCTTAGCTCCGGCCCTTTCTATGGGCCATTTCCAGAGGAGGGAAACTGAGATTCTGTGGTTAGGAAATGGCTCACTTACTTAGGGAGGGGTAATTTGTAAGTAAACATCCCCTCTAGGATTTCATTTTGGTGAAATATCCTGACCCACTGTCTCTACGTGCTCGTCACTCCTCTCTGCCTCGGCTCCGTTTGGGCTTGTCAGTCACTGGTACCGCCCGGTGGTTCCAAGTCTGCTTTCTCTCCCTCTTTCCCATGCCTTCCTCCTGCCTGATCGTCCCTCTCTGGGCCCCCGAAATGCTGGCTTATTCATTCTTGTTTTCCGATCAAAGTTGGTCAGGCTCCGTAAATGACTCTTTTCTGACAGGAAGCCCAGTTTGAAGTTGATCTTTTGGTAGCTGTGGGAAATATCATCTTGCCACAGGTGTAGAAGGAAATCCAGGCTTGAGTCCCAGCTCAGGCCGTTATTCGGTGGACAGCCTTGGGCAGGTTGCTTCCCCTCACTGCGCAGGATTTCTGATCCTTTCTGCTCTGCTAAGGAGGGAATCTGGTCACCTGAGAGTTCACAGCCAGAGATGGAAACAGCCTGTCACAAGCTTATATTGATTTGAAGTTATGAAATTTATCTAAAAATTCATACCCATTTTATATCCTGATACTCCATCACTGTGGCAGTTGTTATTTGCCCACCTCTATCTAGTTTTCCTCTTTCTCTTCACTTACAGAATCACTTAATGATTGGGTGCTTCAATAATTTAATCACTTAATAATGAGGAATCCCTTAATAATTGCATGCCTACCTAAAATCCAATTTCCCAAACTCCTTTGCAGACAGAGATGGCCAATAAGCTATATAAGTTGAAGTCATTGTGCAGGGGTTTCCAGGATGTAATGACTACTGCTTCAGCAGCCATTTTGTGCCAATGAGGCAATCTCTAATAGAAGTCACATATTAAGGCTGGTGGAGCAGAAAGGTAGAAGAAGCCTGAATACGAATGGTCTCATGGAGCCACAATACCGACCCATGGACTTTCTTTATCAGAAGAAAGAAGAAACTCCCAAATAATTTTTAGGTCTCTGTTACTAGCAGTCAAATGCAATTCTGAGAGTAGCAGTTATGATTATTGTTTTAATATTACAATAGTGTTTGCAACAACTCAGCGAGGAGTGCCTGGATGTTCTCTGAACACGTATACTCGCTCTCCTCTGCGTCCTGTTCCCTGCCCTGGCCCTGGCACTCTGGCCATGGTGGGTAACAAGCAGCAGGCAGGATCCCAGTCACTCCATCCCTTGCTTCCCCGCCTGCCCTTCTGAAGGAAAGAGCATCTCCTGAGCACCACCCAAATGGCAGCCCCACGCTTGGTCTTTCCTTGTTCACAGCAGTTCCCCGGCTGAGCGGCCAGAGGCCAGCCTGGCAGGGGCACCCACCCCTGCACCAGCTGGGACCCCTGCTCGGCTGCTGAAGCACCAAGTGGTCCCGTGTACATCCTTTGGCCTCTTTGGGCTTCCTTGAGGTCCTCTGTGCATTGAGAGGGTTGAGACAGGTGAGCCCCCAGCCCCCATCCACACCTTCATAGGAAGCCCTGTCGCACCACAGTGACAAATCGGGGCTGTAGGGTCAGATGCAGCTGAGACCTAGCCTGACCACGTTGACCGCTACCATCCAAGCACACCTGGCAAATGCTGAGCACGCAGAAAGCGTGAGAGGTTGCTACTACCTTTACAGATTTCTTCTTTTTAAGGAACGATTAAAAATGTTCCTCTTGTTTACAGCAACAAGAGCAGACAAGATCTGAACCTCAGCTCTGGAAGTGTGCAGTAGAAGACTGGTCGCAGGCATTGGAGATGTGGCCAGGACATCCTCTGGTCTCAGCTGGCTGCCTCAGAGCCTGAGCCGCTTAACAGACAGGCGGACCCGGCCAAGGGGTCAAAAGTTTCAAATCTCCCCAAATTCCTCTAGCCTTGAGATTGGATTTTACCATGGAATGAGATTTATTCGCAGGCAATGTTCATTTTCCATAGGAGCTGCCAGCAGAGCAAGGCAGAAAGGAGGGCTGGGAATCCTGGCTCCATCCAGGGCTTTGCCTTCTTGAAATTGGCCCCTTATCTCCTCTTTCATTCCTCTCCCCCATCTGTGGGACAAAGTGAAAATATTCGCTGTTTTCAGCCCATTTCCATCTCGCTGAGGCAAGGAGAACGGGCCAGGGTTTCCTGGGCAATTCAGCCGCCGGGCAGCTCTTCCGGCCGTCCAGACAGAGGCAGCTGGTTTTCTCCAGGCCGGCAGAGAGGGACCCCATGCCTTGGAGAAATAAATCATCCTCAGCTGAAACAATCTTCAGATAACTGAGTGGTGACCTAAAAAATTAATGCTATTAGGAAATGGGAAACCAATGAGTAATTGGTTCTGATTTTTTCATATATGAGCTGAATCTGTGTGAAATTCTTTCCCCAAATTATAAATAGAACCAATGAGCCTTCAGTTGGGCTTCTTTTTTTATGAGGTTTTTCCCACAGACAAAAGGCGCTGTTGCTTTCGAGAGAGGCAAGAGGACTGCGGGATGGACAGGGGATTCCGGGCCGTGGGATTCTCAAGTCCCTGTCGGGGTCCAGCACACTCCCTCCCCGGCCACACTGGGCCATGCCATGCTGCCCTCAGCCCGGGAGCCTCTGCGCTTTCCCCACTTGGGCCATGATGCTCCGGGGGGACAACCCGGGATGCCTCTGCTGGGCGCACCTCATCTCTGCTGGCGCCTGATGGCAAAGCTGGTGGCCCCGTTGGCCTTGGTATGCAGGGGCTGCGGAGAGGAAAGGCCTGCAGCGGCCTGGAGCCGGCCTGGAGAGGTCAGTGGAGGAAAGGGGAGACGCAGAGAGGAGAAGCACGAGGCTCTGCACACAGGGAGAGATAATGGAAGCCAAAGAGGCAGATAGTTTATCAGGACTGCAAAGGCCCAGGAAAACAGACCCACGATGCCTTTTCAGCAGCTCCAAAAATCCAAGAAGCTAAGAACATCTGTGCGCACGTGTGCAAGCACGTGTGTGTGTGTGTGTGTGTGTGTGTGTGTGTTCGTGTGCTTTAACTCAGTTGGCACTGAACCTGCACGAAGCCAATCTGTTTATTCCACTTAGCCTGTGTGCTCCAACGTTCCCTGCAGAAATACTCATTTTTGGTGATAAAGAGCGGCTGCAAACCCTAGCAGGGAGATTGCAGGATGGAGGGCACACGCACCGTTTTGCCTTTTAAATAGTATAAGATTTTGAATTTTGAATTCATCTGGCACTGATGGTTTCAAATATGAGAGACATCAAATAATCTCACTTAGAATTGCTACCAGCAAGTGGGTGTGTTACCCTGTGCCGTTTCAGAGGCCACCAACTGGCACCTGCAGGACAGCCTGGAGACAGACACCAGGTGGTGGCCAGTGGGTTTTTCACTTTTCATTTTTTTCCACGTCTTTGGGTGGGAGTGAGGCCACCCCAGCCGCTGCTCTCCTTTCCCGCCACCACCCGCAGGCCCCGCAGGCATTTGAGGTGAGGCCTCCTGCCAAATCATACTCAGTGCTCATGGTGAGCGAGAGCCGAGGCCTGAGGGAGGCCCCATATTGCTAGCCCTGCATTCGTTCATTCTCTCCTCCACTCATTCATTCATTCAGCAAGTCATGTTAGGGTAATGTGTGCTTGTGACAGCTGTCCGTCGACGTGATGCTGAGCTGTCAAATCACAGGAACACGCCGGGTGGAGCCGCTGGGCTCCGGGGTGCTGGAGCCACCGGGTTGCCCCTTGGGCTGCCCCTGCCCAGCCCCGGCCTTTGGGTCAGGTGTGGGGCTGTCTTTAGGCTCACGATTAATGCCTCAAGCCCCCCGGGTGAAGGGGCTCTGCTGACCGACCCGTTTTATAGACACAGGAATCGAGAATCAGGCATGGCTTGTCTCTTGTCCTGGGTCCAAAGCCAAAAAGGACCCAGGCCAGGTTCCCCCAGTCATCCACCCCCGGTTCCTTCGCAGGCCGTGTAGGACAGTGGGAAAATACGTGGGGAAACCCCTTCTGGCTGATGTCCCGGTGCTGTCTTACTACAATCACAACTGGAGGGTGGCCGGCGACAGAGAAGGATGTGCTTTGATTTGGTCTGGTGCTTGCACACTCATCTGGCCCACGCTTACTGAGAACCCGGGTGCTGGGTCTGCAGGTGGGGGCCGAGGACAGGCAGCAGGCGGGGAGGGAAGGTCCCTGTCCCCACCGGGCTTAGCATCCCCTGGAGAAAAGCAGACAGGCGATCAAGGCGCTGAGCCCCCGCTTCCCCGTCTGTAGAATGGGTGACCAGCACAGCCCTCATTGGTGCTCCCGCATATTAAGGACGAACCTGAAGAGACAGCCCAGCACCGGCCAAGAGCAGGGAAGAAATGAGAAGGATGGTTCAGGCCCTGAGAAGTCCCACGTGGGGACAGTCGGGGAAATGAGGACAGCACCGGGCGCCCTTGGAAGGTGAGGCCCGGGCAGTGACACCTGGGCGGGCAGCTAAGCAGGAGCAGCGAGGAGAGTCCAGCTGGGTGGGGGCCGGCAGATGCGCGGGGGGCAGGGGCTGCAGCATGCACCCGGGGCAGACCTCAGGGCGGCTCCCCACGGCCCTCCGAGGCAGTGGGGACAGTTATCACTAGGTGTCCTAGTTTGCTAGCTGCTGGAATGCAATATACCAGAAACGGAATGGCTTTTAAAAGGGGGAATTTAATGAGCTGCTAGTTTACAGTTCTAAGGCCGAGAAAATGTCCCAATTAAAACAAGTCTATAGAAATGTCCAATCTAAAGGCATCCAGGGAAAGATACCTTGGTTCAAGAAGGCCCATGAAGTTCAGTGTTTCTCTCTCATCTGGAAAGGCACATGGTGAACAGAGTTTCTCTCTCAGCTGGAAGGGCACATGATGAGCAAGGCATCATCTGCTAGCTTTCTCTCCTGGCTTCCTGTTTCATGAAGCTCCCCGGGAGGCGTTTTCCTTCTTCAGCTCCAAAGGTCGCTGGCTGGTGGACTCTCTGCTTTGTGGTGCTGCTCTCTCTGAATCTCTAATTCTCCAAAATATTTCCTCTTTTATAGGACTCCAATAAACCAATCAAGACCCACTCAAATGGGTGGAGACATGTCATCCCCTAATCCAGTTTAACAACCACTCTTGACTAAATCACATCATCCAGAGAGATGATCTCATCACAGTTTCAAACATACAGCATTGAATAGAGATTATTCTACCTTTACAAAATGATATTTTGATTAAAACATGGATTTTCTAGGGGGCATACTTCCTTTCAGACCAGCACACCAAGAGACACCCTGCCATGGCACAGCGTCACGGCAGCGACCCAGAAAGGAGCCCTGGCAAGGAGCTCTCCAGGGAGGTGGGAACACAGGAATTGAGACTGAGCTTCCGGGGCCCTGGGCCTCGCCCTCACCACCTTGCCTCAGCCACATGCCTTTGAACAAATCCCCCTCTCTCTTTTCATCTGTATTCCCTCCTGTATGTGGAGGACATCATTGGGGGGTAACAGCTGACATGCCCTGACGAGGGTCTATGAAGATGTCATGCAGAAGACAGGCCTTGGTAAAGGCTCAAGCACAAAATGCACGATGCTGCCGCTGCTGCAACTGCCCAGTTAGTGACAGAGGCGATGCTTGAGATGCAGAAGCAGCCCTGACGGGGCCCAAGGGGAGGCTCCAGGGAACCTACGGCAGGGGACAGGGGAACCCTGAGTGCCGGCGGGGGTCAAGCCCAAGTAGGAACCTGGAAGTTCCTGTGGCAAAGCAGATTTCCTACCCACACTTTGCTCCCCGAATTTCAGTGACTGAGCAAGACGCAAAGACTCAGGGGCCATCGTGTGGCTCCCTCGGCCCAGGAGCAGCGTGGGGCAGACCATTCCTTGTTCTTGTCCAGCTGTCCTCCCGGGGTTGGCTTCCCCACCCCCACCCTCTCCATCACCCACCTTTGCCACCCCCACCCTTCCTTATTCCCCTTCCCTCCCCCACCCCACCCTCCCCATCACCCCCTCTGGGAAGCACAGTGGCTGCCCTTTTCCCACCCCCAGCCCCCAACCCCCAGCCCACACCTAGCAGCCCCATCTCCATGGACCCCTACCCCAAATGACCCATTGGCCCGAAACTGCCCCTGTGCAGTTCTGCCCCCACAGCAGATACCGGCTTGGTGGACTCAAGTCTTATTCAATTTGGGGGTCTCTCTTTAAGCAAAAGAATGCAGCATCACAAAATCAAAATGTCTTAGAAAGCTGAATATTCAGAGAAGAAAACAGAACAAAGCGCAGATTTTCAAAAGCTGACAATATCACAAACTCACTAACTCCGCGAATTAACACAATGCCTTTCCTGATTACTGCCTGACTCACCTCTATCATACCACGATTTTTCCTGCCTTTTTCTTCCTCATCTTTTCACATGGGGAAGATTTTGTAACCCCATTTTCTGCAGAGCTCAGAAAGATAACTCAGGCTTTCCTTTAAACATTTAAAGGCATATTTGGTTATAGTTTGTTTCTGTTTGTGTTTGTTGATGGTTTAGAAAAAAAGGTCTTTTCACTTCTCAATGGCATAATTACACTTCTGCCTGGTCCACAGATTCCAAAGGAAATGGTCGTGAACAAATTTGGGAGAGTTCCATTGAGTTTCTTTCACAGGTGTGATGTAAGATTCAAGGTAATTCAAATTTCCTAATGCCACGACTAAAATTGAATACTTTTGAAATTGATGATACTCAGTAGTCCATCAGTGTTTTCATTGATGGAATGTATGTTGTCAGTTATTTCGTGTTAAGTCAGCAAGTAGTCTCGATATTTCTGTAGTGATTCACTTCCTTCCATGAATTAGATTAGCAAACCGTCCGCGTCAATTCATCACTTCCATCCAAGTTGCAGCTTTCTAATTATTGCTTTCATTAAAAGCCAGATTTTTTTTGTTTCAATTCACTTCTTTGTGTTCTCAGAGTTAGAACATTAATTTCGTGTCTCATGTTTATCTGTTTTGCTGAATATTGCATTAATAGTTTACCTCCATTTGTCATCTGACACCTTGACACATGAATTTAAAAATGGAAAAAGAAGATATCTTCAGATATACCCAAATCAGGAGTCTGTAAGTTCTCATTTGCTTTCTTGAAATATTCCAAAATATTTTTTCCAAATTCCCAATATAGTGACATACTCACATTTTATCAAAAATGTCATTCTATAAAATGTGATTTACAAAAAGGCAAGGTACAGTGATAATTGTGTTCACTGCATTAGCGCATGCATTCCTGAGGGAAACACATTCCATTCTGACAGTGAGAGAGAGGAAACCGCGACCTGCTCCGACAGCCAGCAGAGCCCCTCTCTTGGGGGAATCGTCCACACCCAGCCTGCGCCCCTCCCTCCCAGCCCTGCACCCTCCGTTCTCCCCTGTCCTACGCCCGCCTCGCGGGCGCCCAGCCCCTCCCGTCCACCCCCTCTGGGGTTCGTGCCGTGACCCCAGGCGAGGCCTGGCTGCCGGGACGCGTGACCAGCACCTAAGCACCCTCAGGGCCCAGGCCACGTGCGTGAAGCCAGCACCCCCCAGCTGGCTGCGGCGGCCGAGGCCGAGTCAGCGGGGACGGAGACAGAGACGGCGCTGCGGGCCGACGGGGAGGGAAAGGGCCTCCTTCTGCAAGTTGCCCAGGAGCCTCTGTCCCCGGGACCGGCTGGGAGGGGTCCCGCAGGTGCAGCTGCAGGTGCATCACCTACGCCTACCTCCCCAGGGCCCGGAGAGCCACGGAGGACACGCCCAAGTGCCCTGCCCGGCCGAAGCCCGCGTCCACGCGCTGCAGGTTCTCCACCCGCCAAGCCGTTTATCCCCGAGCCCCAGCCGCCCGTCACCTCATCTCCGGCCAATCGTCCAGCCAGCGCCCCCGCCGTCGGGGCTGCCGCGGCGCCCCAGTGGTGCAATGCTCAACCTGCACAGCTGTGCTGGCCGCCGGCCTCGCCGCCTCCCAGGGCGCGCTCCCGCCCCGGCCCGCCTCGCGCCCCGGCCCCTGCTGCCGCCCCGGCCCCCGCCGCGCCGGCTCGCAGACCTCCAGGCCTCCGCTGCTCGCCGCCGCCTCTCCGCGCTTCCCGCCCCGGCCCCGAGCCCCGGCCCGCCTGTCCGACCTCGCCCTGCGCGGCGCCCACGACGCACGCTCCACAAGGCCGAGGGCCTCGCCTCCCCTTCCCAGGGCCCCTCCCCGCCTCTGTGCGCTTCTCCCACCTCTTTCAGCTCACTGCCTCCAGCTCCATTTTCAGCTTCCCCACCCCCTCCTCCAGGAAGCCTTCAGGATCATCTGATACCCCACCCCGGGGTTGGCATTGGTCTTTATGTGCCTCCACGGGATCCCCTAAGGGATTTATCGAACTGTCCTGTGATGTCCTTGATTCTTGTTGGCCCCCCTTCTTGTCCTGTGTGATCCTAGAGAAACAAAGGGACGGGACGTTGGTCCTGCTTCAGCTCTGGAAGTGACCGAGAGGACAGATTTACTGCCCGCCAATCCCAGACGCAGGAACATCGTACATGGGCAGGGGCGCTGCGGGCGCAGACCCAGAGCCCTGAGGTCTCGCTGGAGGCAGAGGGATGAGCCCCTGATGTCGTCTCCAGGGTTGGGTTAAGTGTTTCCTTCCCTTGGGGACCAAATGTCCCGGAACACTCAGGCCTGCCCCCTGTGCCCACTTCCTTACCCCACCCCCTCTGCCTCCCGCGTCTCCCCGGCGTGGAGACCTCCCCTGGCCGTTGTCCTCAATGCTCGTCCCCCTGCCCGGGCCCGCCCGGAGCATCTGACCCCCGCACCTGACTGCGTGCAAGGCTGTGGTCCGAGCCCGTTCCGGGGACCCCTGTCCCCCTCCCTCAGGACTCCTCAATGGGGTCAGCCTCGGCCGTCCCCAAAAGACGACTAGAAGACGCAGGGGTTGAGATGAAAGGACAACACTTGAAGGACTGATACGTGTCTGGAAGGAGCGGTTCTATCTAAGTTAGGCTTTCTGCAGTTCGGGGTGGGGAAGGGAGCAATGCCCTTGGGCCCCCTGATGCCTCTGTCCAGCGCCCAAGGACCTGGGCCCTGCGTCCTGAAAGCCACCCACTGGCCTCCTGGGCCCCAGGCGCGGCGGCCGGGGCATGGTTCCAGGTGCAGCTGTGACCTTGCCACTTGCCCTGCCACGCTGTCTGGGCTCCCGCCGTCAGCTGGGCCAGGAGCCCACCACACGCTGCGTTACCCCCAGAGGAGCCTGCACCCATCCAGCAGCCGCTCCCTACACCCCGCCCCAGCCCCGAGAAGCCACTGTTTGGCTTCTGTCCCTGTGGATTCGCCTATTCTGATATTTTATGTGGATGGAGCCATGTAACATGTGGCCTTTTGGGCCTGGCTTCTTTCACAATCAGAGCATTACAGGTTCGTCCAAACTGTAGCACATATTGGAACTTTGTTCCTTCTGATGAGCGAGTGCTATTCCACCGAACGGACAGACCCCTTTCTGTCTCTTCATTCTTCCGTTGACGGGCTGTGACTCATCCACCTTTCTCTGCTGTGACTCATGCTGCTACAAACGCGTGTGGACATACATTTGTTTGAGCCCCTCCTTTCAATTCTTTTCAGTATAGACCTCAAAGTTCACACCTGGACTGCCTGGTCATATGGTAATTCTACGTTTAGCTTTTAAGGAAACACCAAACTGTTTTCCACCGCGGCTGAGCCGTTTGCATGCCCCCCTACCTCCCCCAGTAATGTAGGACGGCTCCAATTTCTCTACATCCTTGCTAACACTTCTTATTTTCCATTTTTGTTTGCTTGTTTTTTCATAGCCTCCCTAGTGGGTGCGGAATGGCTCGTCATTGTGATTTTAATTCCCGTTTCCCTAGTCACTAATGATGTTGAACGTCTCTGCTTGTTGGCCATTTGTAGAGCTTCTTTGGAGAAATGTCTACTGAAATCCTTTGTCCGTTTTTAAATCAGATTGTCTGTCTTTTTGTTGTTGTGTTCTTGAGATATTCAGGATACGAGGCCTTTGCTAGATGTATGATTTCAGATATGTTCTCCCATTCTTTAGGCTAGCTTTTCTCTTTTGCACAAACTGTTTTGAATCCTTGTTCAGAAGGGTTCTCTGATGTCACAGAAGTAAGAGGTGAATGCAGTCAGGTTGCCTGGCTGCTGAAGGCAACATACCTGGCAAGTGGCAAAGTGTGGATTAAAATCCAAATTTGTCCAGCACCAAAACTCCTTTCTACTCCACCAAATGGTCTGACTGGTTAATTCTGCAGATCAGGAGTTCATCTTGAATATATGCCTGGGAGACCTGGATTCCAAATTTTTCCCATAAAAGTTGATCAAATCTAAGGTACCCTGAACTAACGCGGACCCCACCTCCCCTTTGCAGACGCTGCAGCTGCACCAAGGAGATACCTTGCCACGCCTTGCTGCCTCTTTGCTCATCGCTGCATCATATTTCATTAAATATATGAATAGCACAGCTCATAATTTTTGTTTATATTTAAATGTGTTCCTCCCTGGCACGTGGAGTCTCTGCCCCACTGTACCCTCGGTGCTTAAAACAACACCTGGCTGGTGGCAGACACAGAAGAAATATCACTGGAGGGATGAATAATCTGCAACCTGACTTTCTCATTTCACAGTATTAGTTGTTGATTTTACCAGGTGGTACATTTTGATAAGCCTCATTTTATTCATGGTTTTCAATAATAACTACTTGTTATTAAGTTACTAAGCCACTAGCTGCATTGCCTGGGATTTCTGAGGATAACCTTTAAATGTATTTAAATGGAAATTAATTGAACAGATATTAGGGTTTTTATAATTCTCTGTAAGTAACAATCGGCAGAGTTGTAATGATCTCCCATTTCATAACACAGCTTCTTAATAGGGCATGTTTATTCCCCTATTCCTGGTGACCTATGAACAAGCTCTTGCTAAGTGCAAATCACGAACCTTCAGCTAAGCCTCTTCTCTATATCCTCTCTGTCCCCCCAGGGCTCTCCCTAATCCGTATTCCTGGCAGCCACTCCTCTCCAGTAAAGAGGCTGGTGGCAGAAGCAGGAGATTGCCTTTGTCTAAAGAGGAAGGGTGAAAGCACACCTCCCCCTTGGCCCCCGAGAGCTCCCCCAGTCAGCTCATTGGGTCCCCTTCAGTGCTGATGAATTCAAGCATTTTGGGTGCCCGTATTTTACCTGTTTTATCTTCTTTCCCTTAATTCAATCTGGCTGCATAGAAGCAGTGCCTCCTGAGCTCCCCTCCCTCGCCACCACCCCCCCCCGGTCCCCCCAGGTCTGCGCTCCATTACACTACCACCCACCTAACAGTTCTTCTTTAAGTCAGCTCACTTTTTTACTTCATTTTATTTTTTTGCATCGCAGGCACCGGGAACAGAACCTGGATCTCTGGCATGGCAGGCGAGAATTCTGCCACTGCGCCACCGTCACACCACCCTACTTTATTTTGTTTAAGAGAATAATTTAAAGCACTACCACCAAAAGAAAATCGGATATTCCTTCTCACAATCAGAAGTTAACATAAAAATAAATGCAATAAAACATAGCACTATTACTAAACTCTTGGGAGCCCCCTGCCTTGCCGAAGGCTCGGGGCCTGCTGCAGCCTGTTAGCAGGGGTGCTCAGCTCCGATCGAGGCCCGAGGCAGGCGGCCTACGCGGCGGGTGGGAATACAGGGACCAGAGCGGTGTTCCCGCGTGATTTTCAGTGGCACTGCCCGCCACAGGTGTGCTCCACCCAGGGCACCTCGCCGGGGGGATGCCACCCACCTGGGCATGACCGTGAACACCAGGTGGGGCCTCACCTGGGCGCCGGGCTGTGGCCTCCCTGGCTTGCTGTGTCCAGGGGCTGAACTCTCTGCCCCCTGCTCCCCACCCTGGCTGAGCGCGGGCCCCGAGGGCTGCACAACTAAACGAGGCAAGTTCCACTGGAGAGGCGGAAGAGCTGGACTGGCCCGTCACCGCTGGCCATCCGCCTTGGGTGCCAGCCTCAGCAGCGCCCCGTTTCACTTCTTCCAACACGGAGAAAATTCCACAGCACAGAGTCGCTGTGAGTTTCAAGGAAGACAAGATTCATACAAGCGCTGTACACATTAAAAAAATAAAAAAACAATGATTCTACAAATAAAAGCGAGTGGCACATTACACAGCTGGGTGTGTGTGTTTGGGGGGATTAGGAAGGGGGGTGCCCAGGTGGGAGGGTGACAACTTTCTCTCTTTCTGTTTTTCAGCCTTGTGTCAGTGGGAAAAACTGTCCTCTCTC
>PVIY010038808.1:0-23596 GCA_004026745.1 Myrmecophaga tridactyla | reverse complement strand
ATTTAAACAGTGAATAAAAAAGTATTTGCAAAGTCCCCTTCGGGCAATGGTGAGAAAGGGGGAAAATTCAACTTCCCCAAGTTGAATTCTTGATATTCTCACAAGCAGTGTGGACAACCAAAGCTATAGACTGAGCCCCCAGTCTTGGGGTTTGTTCATATGAAACTTAACCCCACAAAGGATAGGTCCAACCTACTTAAACTTAGGCCTAAGAGTCACCCCCAAGAGAACCTCTTTTGTTGCTCAGATGCAGCCTCTCTCTCCAGCCAATGCAACAAGCAAACTCACCACCCTCCCCCTGTCTATGTGGGACATGACTCCCAGGGGTGTGGACCTTCCTAGCAATGTGGGACAGAAATCCTGGAATGAACTGAGACTCAGCATCAAGCGATTGAGAAAACCTTCTCATCCAAAAGGGGGAAGAGTGAAATGAGACAAAATAAAGTGTCAATGGCTGAGAGATTCCAAACAGGGTCGAGAGGTTATCCTGGAGGTTATTCTTACGCATTAAATAGATATCACCTTGTTAGTCAAGATGTAGTGGAGAGGCTGGAGGGAACTGCCTGAAAATGTAGAGCTGTGTTCCAGTAGCCATGTTTCTTGAAGATGATTGTATAATGATATAGCTTTCACAATGTGACTGTGTGATTGTGAAAACCTTGTGTGTGATGCTCCTTTTATCTACCTTATCAACAGACGAGTAACACATATGAAATAAAGATGAATAATAGAGGGAACAAATGTTAAATAAATTTAGAGTGAAATGCTGGTGATCGATGGGGGGGTGGAGGGTATGGTATGTATGAATTTTTGTGTGTTTTCTTTTTTTTTCTTTTTCTGAATAGATGCAAATGTTCCAAGAAATGATCATGATGATGAATATGCAACTATGTGATGATATTGTGAATTACTGATTATGTATGTAGAACAGAATGATCAAAAGTTAAGAATGTTTGCATTTGTTTCGTGATTTTTGGTATTTAAAAAATTTTTTTTAATTATAAAAAAAAATTAGTGGTCTAAGCCCTAGAGAAACTGCAGTGTGATCAGAACATCTTAAGCGTTTTACGTGTGAGAAATTTATTTCTATTGTTGTCATCCCACAATTACCATAAATAATCATTCAAAATTGCTATTTTTCCATTATCATCATCAACATCAAACTCATCTCTCATGTTTCTGGATTTTGGTGTAGGCCTATTCATTGATTTCCTCTGTGGTTTACTATGTCCCTGCATCCCTTCCCCACCGTTACCACCATTACTTAGTGATGTTTTCTAACCTTACTTTAATGGCTGAACAAACACTTGTGTGTGTGTTTGTGTTTTTTTTCCTCCAACAGGAAAGGAAAAACAAGATGCTTCGGAAAGAAATGGAGATGCTATGGAACAAGGTGTGCCTCTAAGGATCTCTTGAAATTATTGTCCTACAGATCATAATGCAAAGAACCTCCCATTCCTCTGGCCCCATCCTCATTTTTTGCATCCCTGCTTCTATCCATGTCTCATTCCAATCCATTCTTTGCACAGTAGCAAAAGTTATCTTTTCAAATCAATCAATTCATGGCATTCTTTTGATGAAAATCCTTACAGCTCCTCTCTATTATGTCATATTCTGGCTCTTGCCCACTTCTCCAGCCTTCTCTTATAGCAGTCCTCCCCTTCCTTCTACCACATTGGCCTCCTTTTGGTTTCTCAAACATGCCAAGCAAACCCTTGTCTATCTCGAGGCTTTGCTCTTGGTCTACCTCCTACTTGTAATGCTATTTTCTCATGGCTAGCTCATTCTCGTTCTTAAGGTCTCAGCTGAAATGTCATCTTCTCTGAGAGGCCTTTCTTGTTTACACTAAATGGGGCGTTCCTCTCCTACTTTCTATTATATAACTCTGTTCATGTCCTCCATAGTACTTTTCAAAACATATTATTATTTTTATTTTGCTTTTTTTCACTTTTCTTTTCTCCCTGCCCCTTTCTGGAATATAATCTCCAGTGATCTTGATTGCTTTGTTCATCTCTGAATTCCTAGCACTGAGTTCAATATTTGGTGTATAGTAGACAATCAATAAATGTAAGTTGAATGAAATGAATGAATGAATGAAAACTTAATTCTACCCACCATGCAATTTTGCAACAATCACTGTGTTTTGTTTTAGATAACAATATCAGGGCCTTTTGCTGGAAATACCAGTGGGAAATTTCTCTGTGGACTAAGTCCTTGGGACAGGAGTGCTTTTTCATGGACTATGTGAATAGCAGAGAAGATTCGTGTCTTGTGATATAAATATGTGTGTGGTATCATTGCTGGCTGCTTTTTTTCATCTCATCTTTCCACAAATAATCAGGATACAATCCAGCCATGCATCTTGTATCGTGATCTTCTTCTTTGGTTCTCAGTGGCAGCAGTATATAATCTAGCCCTGTATCTTGTATCGTAATCTGCTTCTTTGGTTCTCAGTGGCAGCTACAAATCACCTTCATGAATTGTCAGAAATGTTAGTTCCTGAGTTCTTGAGTCCTTGTGATAGGAAATGTTCCAGCATAATTCTTCTATCAAAATCTATTTTCTCCAGAGCCCCAAAAGACTTTTATAAGGGATGCTAATGCATTTTACTTGTGATTGGTTTTCCCTATTCATATTTTTAGAAAGGGAGAAATAGAGAGAGAAGAGCGGCATGCCTAGTGGTTAAGAACGTAGAGTCAGAGAGATCTGGTTCAAATTCCAACTTTGTTCTTTCTTAGCTATATGACCTTAAACAAATGACAACCTTTCTGGGTCTTAGTTTTCTCATCTGCCAAATGAAATAAAAATACTTCCTCAAACAGCTGTGTGGATTAGACATGAGAATGTATGTAATATGCTTAGGGTAGTGCCTGACATATATTAAGGGCCCAGTAAATAGTTTTTATTATTATAAGGTATGCTAAAGGGACTAAATGGAAGGTCTCATTTCATTCTCTGATCCCTCTGGGTAGTATGCTTTTCATTTCGGGCCCTGAGACGTTGCTTGCTGGCAGAAACCAAAAGCCTTGACCCATATTGGTTTTCCACTTCTCTCAAATTACTAATTTAAAGCATTGTCAAAATGTCTCTCCACAGACATTCGAAACAGAAAACACCAGTGAGCAACAAAAAGCACCACAGATAAAAAGCAAGGCAGACTTGCAGGATGGAAAGGCAAGTGCATGGTGCTTAGAATTTCAAGGTTGTTTATGCCACACTGCTGGACTGTTGACAATCAGGATTGGTTTGGGTAGGCAGATAGGTAGGATCCAGAATGATAAGGTATGTCAGATTTACTGTCTGCTGAGATCGCTGACATTATTCTTCTTTACTGGGACCGCCTTTTCCTTTAGCTCTCATCTTTGATTCCAGGTTCCCAAACCCCTCTCATCATCTAGGAAGACCAGTAGTGAACACAGACATCATCAGCAGAGAAAGTGAAGGAGATAAGGAAAGTAGTATGACCCTTCTGAATGGTAGTAGCTTGTAGAGCTGATAGATTAGAAATCTTTTAATATAACAGTAATCCACCTAGGCCATGGTATGCTCCTAAGCGAATGCAAATTTTTATAGGAGATGGTTCCCTCGGAATATTATATTTGAGTCAGAGTGACTACAAGTTTCTGGGAAGTCATGTCACCTAGAGTAAAGTGGGAAAGGCCATTACCAACAATGGCAACTCCACAATAGCTATGTGATGTCAGAATACTTGCAAATTTGCTTTGAATATTTAATTAGAGGTCATGTCCTTGCATGTAATCTTCCCAAACCAACATTCACAGAAAATGATGCTATTCACTTAGCTTTTAGCTTTTACAGAGTGAAGCATACAGATGAGGCCAACACAAATTAAGAGGACTATACCATTCAAACCAATTTATTAGTCAATAATTATCTGTAAGGCACAGGATCTATTACACTACAATGTTGCTATAAGAATTTTGTAGTATAGTGAGAAAACTGATTTCTGATATCAATTTACTTTCTCACCCAGAGGCTCTTTCTTCCACCAGGAAAAGCAACTGAAGAAAATGGAATGGGTCAGATACCAGGAACAAGCCAACACCCTTCAGGTACCAAAATCTTCCAAGATTATACATGGGATTCAATTTTATCATATACTATAAAGTTAAATGGCTAGTTTTTATCTCATAAAACTCTTAACGTTAAATATATTGGAGGATAGCCAGGGTGAACTGGTCAATTGCATGCTTTCTTAAAACGAGGCCAGCCTTAGGCAGTGGCAGCAGACTTTCTGACTTTTAACTCAATATTGTTAAACTCAGTTCCCTCATTGTGGATACCAATTGTCCTGCTACAAGAAATGCATTAGGGCAGGTGGCTGGAAGGACCTATTGCTGGTACACCATGAATACCTTGAGTAACCTGAAACAAATAGCTTTTTTTCCTATGGTCTGGATTTTTGTTCTACTTGAAAAGGGGAAAATAAATATTTTCTATCCAATTTTTAAAGATTGAGCATGATAGGATCACTTTTAACTTTTGAGTAAAGAGGATTCAGGGAACTGTAGCTCTAAAGAAGGCAATACTATATCAGTATTTTTAAAAATGTTCTCTTGCAGAATGCCTTTCACAGCAAAGTGATCGAACTGAGAATTGAAGCTTTGAAGAAATACCAGAAGATCAACAACCTAAAGCTATCATTGTACTTACAGCAGAATTTTGAGCCAAAGCAAGCATTCTTAAATCTTCCAGGGTCCCAAGGTAGATAGAATAGTATAGGTACATAGTTTTACACTGGGGAAACTATTACTTGTAAAGTGATCAATACAATACCTGGCACAAAGTAAGTTAAATTTTAGTGTTATTATAATAAATTTTATCGCTACCATCATCATATTATTATTACTCAGAGCTCTTGTACTGAAGTAAGAGTTCTTTCTGGGGGAAATTAAATTTTTCTTTGTAAAGACTAAATAATATATCACATACTTAGCTGATACATACTTGGTGCTGATACAGTTGGTGCTCAATAAAATGTTAGTAGTATTCCCACTTTACCCTTTTGCTAGGAATTAGAGTTGTTTGAGCTTACAAATTTTGTTGGAATAGACTGTGCTAGTTCAGAGCAGAAGGTCAACGAGAAAGAGATCTGACAGTGGTTGTGAGTTTCACAACAGGTGACGCTCTGTAAGTTTTAGTAATTCCTCCAAAGAATTTATGGTATCATAAGAGGAAATAATATCATTTACTATAAATACAGAATATTTATAATAACATGGCTCTGAGGAGTAGGAGGAAAGTGTTCTTAAATATTCAGGTATCTATGAATCTGAATTCTGTATTTTAAAAAAGAGGTACACAATGAGAAATCATGGCCAAGGGATGACAATATTCTATCAGTATCAGTATGCATATCTCCAATTTATTCTCAGTCTTATTTCACAAAGGACTTGAATAGCTTATATAAACATACTCAATCCATAGGATTAAATAAATACATGAGTAAATCAAGGCTAAAGAAAAACAAGTGAAACTAGGTAAACACATCAAAGTGCATACTGAAAGTACTATATAATTAGTAGAGGTAGGCTACAAACTTGTTTCTGAATTTCTCAGCAAAAAAAAAAAAAAGAAGAAAGAAAAGAGAGAAGGGGTGTGACAGTGGCTCAGTGGCAGAGTACTTGCCTGCCATGCTGGAGACCCGGGTTCAATTCCTGGTGCCTGCCCATGAAAAAAAAAAAGGGATTTACAGTGCCCATGAAATAACAACAAACTAGTCACTCAAGAGAAACAGTTTTTCCCTTGTACTGCAACCCAAGAGAAATTTCTACTCTAGGTCCTTGTAAAGGGAACAGGACACTTATTTGTTCGATCTAGTAGCTGTGTTAGTCAGGGTTCTCCAGAGAAACACAATCAACAGGATATATGTATTTAAAGAGATTTATTATAAGGAATTGGCTCATGTGACTGTGGTGACTGGCCAGTCCAAACTCTGCAGGGCAGGGGGCAGGCTGGAAATACTGATAAAGTTGATTTTTAAGTCCTTACTTAGGGGGAAACTGGCTAGTTAGAATTTCTGGCAAGAACCAATGTTGAAGTTGAGGGAATAATTTTTCTGGCCTCTGAAATCCTCAGTTCTGGCTTTTAAGACCTTCAAGTAATTGGATGAGGGGATTATGAACATTACTGAGGACAATCTCCTTTGTTGACTGTAGATACCATTTATTAATTAAAAATGCAAATCCAGTGTATGAAATACCTTCACAGTAATAAGTAGGCCAGTGTTTGACCAAACAACTGGGTGCCATAACCAATGATCACACATGAAATTAACCATCATAGTAGCCAATGTCCTCAACAATATTACTAAAATGAATTCAGAATCTAAATTTCCTGGGCCATTTCTTATTCTGTTCCTTGGCACAATCTGAGAACAAGTTAATAAATTGAAAATTCAAAAAAGTGAAGAACAGTTCAAAACAATTTGGTCCAGGTATATAGCATGCTGTTGGTCTGGCCTGATCTATTGATAAAATTTAGAAAACCTAGATGACTGGGTGGACTACCTAGCCTCCAGGCAATGTTCTATACATATTTTTCTTTCTTTTTTCTTTAGTTATATGACATATGGGGCGGGGAGGGGGGTGTTGGATCACATTTCACTCTTTTTCCATGTAAGTATCCCCTTATTGCAGCACCATTGGTTGAATTTTTGTTTGGTTGGGTTTTTTTGTTTGTTTGGGAACAAACAGACCTGGAACTGAACCTGGGTCTCCCGCATGGTAGGCGAGAATTCTACCACTGAACTACCCTTGCACCCCCTTATACATATTTTTCTTTTAATTGATGTATTTGATAAGAATTGGACAGCAGAAAGCTTGAGATTATCTTCTCCAATAGGAACCTGGAATTCAACCAGAAGCAGTTAAGATAGAGGAGATGAGGGTTGTGAGGAGGACATATGTCTTACTTCATTTGAAGTTAGCTGAGGTTCATCTCAAAGGATCCATAAGGTAAGGAGCCAAGAGTCTTTTAGCTCCAGATTCAAATCAAGCCGAGATTAGTAAATACCAAGATGAAGGGTTCCATTCAACTTGACTATCTCAGGAGATTTTTTTTTCTTCCTTGCTTGCAGAACACTGAAGCAACTTTGAACTGGAACACCTACAGATCAACACCTTCTTCTCTCTCCTCTCTCCATATACTTCTGGAGGATTAAATGATAGGTCATTAAGCTGTTCAGTTACCACAAATGAATGTAGCCACAGGCATGAGTGATCTGTTGGTCCTGTGCTTTATTGATGGTGCATTTATTGAGCACTGATGATAGGCCAGTTTCATTTGCTAAGACACATATATGCACCTTTGGGTTTGTTTAAGCCCAAGAAGAACTGACATCAAACAGAATCCTAAATTTTGGTTGTATTGATGTTTTTGTAATATTGATTAAAGAAAAAAAATTGGGAAATAGTATTTCTGTTCATAGAGGAATTGTAAAGACTATGAGATTATTACCAACAATGGTAGTAGGGAGATGATTTGGTAGAACTCAGTGTTTTCCAAACTTCATATTTCTGTATCATTTGGACTACTTTTTATTCACTAGTTTTTGTTTGGGTTGCCTTTAATTTCTTAGATGAATTCTTTGAAAATAAAATTTATATTACTATATTAAATGGAAGACCAATGCAATTTTCTGTAATAGAAGGTAAGCAATAATAAATATACAGAAAACAAAATGTTAGTGTTCTAGCTAGATTCTGAAGCCTGAGGCCTGTTTTATTGTTATTAAGAACTGAGATTAGGAAGATTTAGAGAGCTTCAAAGAAAATGAGCACCAAATGGAAATTTTCTCCTTGATGTTATCAAATTTGAAAGATCTGAAAAGGGAGTAATTTTCTCACTGTGATTTATAGTACTTAATGCTGTGTTCCAGCACCTCCTAAATTTATCTCAGTTGCCACCTAAAATCATCTCACTATCAAATTTTTGGAAATAGTAATTCAATGGGAAAAGCACTGGATTTAGAGTCAGATACAGGAGTTGCAATCCTTTCTCTGAGTTTCACCAGTTGGGCAAGTCATTTAATTTCAGTTTTTTTTATCTAAAACAAACATAATATACATCATGTTGAAAACATATTACTTGTGTAACCCTCACAACGACTCTGTGGGGAAGAAATAGAATAAGAAACAAGCTCAGAGAAGCTAGGCTTCCAACTCCATATCCAAAGCTCATTTCCTAAATAATACTATAAAATGACAGTGTCAGAGTATGTGATTTCTCATGCCCCCTTCAGGTCTGAAAGGCTACAATTTGAATCCAAACTTATAACCTGTTTAATGCATAACCTTCCCAGTGAAGAAGTTTACACACTAATGTTAATTTGTTCAGTAATAAAGAAAAATATAGTTCTAAAATGCATTGACAGAATCTGTAAATCTGCAGTTGGTCCAGTAGGTGGCACCAACCACACCCAGGCTTCAAAGTCCACAAATTATGATGTCAGGAAACCTGAACTGCTGCGGACAAGATTGGCTTTCTGTTACCCTAAGGACAAAATGTGCTACATTTATATAACAAAGGGAGGAGAAAACCTACTGATGTTTTGCCATGTTATCTGTGGTATCAAGGTGTATTACTGTTAGACTATGTTAAACCGTGTTCTGCTGCACAACCCTTAACATTATTCTGCTTCCTGAACTGTGGTTCTTTCCATTCCCAAAGCAGTCACTGCCCACTTCCTCCACAATCCCTGTTTACTACTGTTTCTTTCTACCACAGATAAATCAGATGACTGGGACACTGAATTTAAAAAATGGTTTGAGCAATTGTACAAGGTGGTGGTTCTTCGAAGTTTAAGTATTTAATAGTGTTCCTGGATACTATTCCTATTCCTACAATTAATTACAAAACAATTGAATTTCACAGACTTGTCTTACAGATAGGGTAGAATGTAACTTTGGACACATTTCCCTGGCATCAGCTCTTGGCCAGGAATCCCTCCACCCACTTCAAGTGTCCTGTGTGCTAGTTGACTGTTTTGCAGTGGTGTGATTATTTGGCCTGGGTTGACAAAATACAATCCTATGTTAATGACATTGACTTTGCTGCCACTTCCAGGAATCCTTACTTGCAAATTACCTTGAAGTCCGGGTAGCATTACCATTGCCAGTCTTGTTTATATTACCTAGTCTTATAGAAGAGAAAACTATTTTTTTGTACTTATACCTAGGGTGAAGTCTTTTCTTTTCGTCTTTCCAGTTCAGGTAACATAGGAAGGGGTTTACTTCCTCACCCGTATAAAATTACAATTTGACACAGGGATGTATGGCAGCCCCTCGCTGGCTTATGTAGAGTCAAGAGAATGGTTCCTGGCCTTTGGCAGTTACTTATCTTAGGGGAGAGTGCTAAGCAATCTTTAAATTCAGCTGTTTCCTTTCACACCTGCTGGTGTTTAACGAAGAGGCTTCTCTTGAGTAATTGTGCTGCAGTTTAATGACAAGGTTTATCTTCAGTAGTAATATAACTGGTGATAAGACATTTGATGCTGAGTCTTGCTTTTCTCTTCTCCCTCCCCCCAACTCAGCATTTCCTTGCGCTCTTTTGAAAAGAGACTGAAGATTGACTTCAGTGAATATTATGCTACACTTATAAATTCAGATGAAAGCCCAGTGAGGTTGGAAATGAATACTCTTGAGAACTTATTTACTTTATAATTCCCTCTGTTCTGAAGGGAAGTCATTGCTCCTGCCTTTAACCTTTACCACCTACTTCACTTCAGTATTACTCTTCCTGACAGCTGAAATATACCTCAGCAGGTGTTGCTGAGAGGAAAATAGTAGTGTTAAGCTAAAATGCTGAAAAGCAGGGGTGGAAACCCATAGCTAGCTCAAATTTGGGTCCTTGATAAGTAGTATTACTCTAAAGTATAGGGTTTTTTAAACTTTGAAGCAACCTAATCTATTCAATGTCAAAGTTATGTTTGTGATATTAGTAGGTTATGAAGTTATTTCCGAAATTAAGTCATTCTTTTGCTCCCTATAAAATTCTAGAGAAATCCAGGGGAAAAAATGATTCTTTTTTTCTTAAATAGAAAATTTTGACGATTGAAAGTGTTAACAGTATGCTTATTAATATTATGATTATGTCAGTGGATAAGAATACATTCCATAACTTGCTTGCCCAGGACACCTTAGTAGAGCAGCAGGGTATCGAGTATAGGGTTGCCCTGTTTAGCAAATTAAAATAGAGAATTCCCAGTTAAATTTGAATTTCGGAAAAACAGTAATTTATTACTATGTATCAAATATTGCATGGAACATACTTATACTGAAAGCTATTTGTTGTTTGTCTGAAATTCAAAGCTGAGTATCCTGTATTTTAATCTGGCAACCCTAATAATCTAGGCCAGACACTCCCTGGGGCCTATTTAGCACCATAAATGCTCTTTTTTCCTTTTTTTATTGCCTAGTGTCTCCCTATTTCGGCCTGTTACCTGTCATTTTCTTGGACTCTCCCCCTCCCCCATGCCCACGCTACCCCACATTATTTTTTATTTGTTCTTCCCTATCCACAATTGATTATTTTTGTGGAATATATGTTGAAAAGTGTGTGTGTGTGTGTGTATATATATGACTTATCATCCTATTTCTTCATTTAAAAGTTGTGTTAAAGGTACATTTTATATGCTCTCAATGTTGTTTTCACTTGCATGTAATCTTCAAATGTTTTTCCCCACCTTTGGATAGGAACTCTGAAAAGAAAAAAGGCTCACCCTCCAATTTGAAAAGTATTGTTTGATGAAGTTATTTTATAAAACAATTAGGAAATTCACATCGATATCAATATTGGAGTCAGTCCTGCAGTGATATATTTATGATAAATGTTAATAGCTTTGCAACTCAAAATGAAACTAGATTTTTCTCAAAGGAAGCTCTTTTTTTCCTAATGTTTCCCATCAGGTACTACATGCAGTACACCTGTGGGCACAGCAGCTTCAGGCAGAAACGAACCTAATGCGGTGAGAACTTTCATTTTCAAAATCATTTTAGAGGCTTAGTTAGATGGTGGGTGTAGATCTTTAATATATTTAACATGCAAACTTATTTAATATTTTTAAGGGATTTGCAAAGGGAGTGCCAGGGCAATGGATGTTTTAGCTGTCTCTTTTCTATTTTTTCCTCTTAGAGAATTCTTGGGTCAAAGATCTGCAAAGAACAAGGGGGTAAAGAAAGTCGGTTTGATGATGTAGGAGAGAGGCTCTTTCTTCTGAGGTCACTGCCAGATGAAGCTCTGAAGGATGAGGAAATGTCCATGCCATTTGCTTTGGCCAGATTTTAAAACTAGGCAAGGCCATTTGTGTTAATTAAAATCTCTCAAACCTTTGTTTTAGTGCTGCTCTCCCTCCTATCTGGGTATAAATGCTAGTTAGATGTTTGGCCTTAAGCATGTCAAGAATTTAGTCATTTAGAGTTGTAAAGAGTCACTGATTATTTTGATCACTTTTCATTTTGATTGGCCAGATTCAAACACATTTCAATTTGTTAACAAGTCCATAAAAAGGAGTGCTCTCGACCTTTGAAGTATTTATGTGTGCAGATCCCAAATTGGTAAATGAGTAGAAGTATGTATAAATAAGGAAAATTATATGACAGACTCCTCTTACTTACTACCACATCCATTTGCCCTATTGATTTCACCTTTTATCTATTCCTTTAATATATTCTACCTTCCCAGTACCCCTGTTTTAATTCAGGCCCTAATCACTGGCTGGAATGCCAAAACCTCTTATTAGGTCTCACTGTTTCCAGTCCTTCTAAACCATCTTCCACAGGGCCACTGAAGCTATCTTTTTTAAATGAGAAATGAGATCATGTCACTCCCTCCTGGTTTCTTTTTGGCTTCAGTATAAAGTCCAAACTCCATCACAAACCCTGTAATGATGTGCCTTCTAATTCCCTCCCCAGTCTCATCTTTCACTCTACTTCCAACCTCCATATTTTCTATATTGAGTTCTACAGAACTATTCGTGGCTTCCCTGATGGACCATGAGTTCTATCATCAACCTGTCTTTACCCAAAGCTGTTCCTCTGCCTGAAAGATTAGTCACTCCTTGTCTGCCTATTTGTCATAAGGGCTGACTTTGGTGATCTTCTCCTATCCCAGTGGTTCTCAATCCTAGCTATGCATTAGACTTCTCTTGGGAGCTTTTAAAAATACCTATTCCTTGGGCCTCTCCCCAGATCATTTAAATTATGATCTCTGTGGGATAGGACAATAGCATCTGTATTTTTTAAAAGCTCCCATGGAAATTCCAGTGTATGGTCAAGTTGGAAATCTTTGCTCTAAGCTCTCTTACCTCTATCAAAGCACTTAGTGAACTATATTGTGATTAAATAGACACCTCACTGCTGGTGAACTTTCTGAGGCCCAGGACTATGTCTTGTTCGTCTTTTCATTTTGAGCACCTAATGTGCTCAGTTAATGAAACTGCATAAGGCTACAGAATGTTAACTGCAAAGTCCTAGGACTCTTAACATTCCATGTTGTGCAATTTACCACTAGAGCATATCATGAGATCTTTAGATCTTTTCTTTTACTCTGATTAGGGTGTCCTTTCCTATTTCATGTAAATACAGAGAAAGTTGATTTGCTACAAACACTTTGTAATCTGTATTAACCCTCTAGTCATGAGCAAAACATCCAACCAGTTCAAAATCTTCTTTTTCCCAAAGTCAGTTTAAATCTCTAAAGGTATATTTTAAAGGTATAGATTTTTATACTTTTAGCATAAAGTTCCTTTACTTTTCAGATGAGGAAACTGGAGCAGAGATATGCTAAAATAATGTTCAAAATCCTACAGTTCATTGGTAACACAGCTGGTTATCAAAGCTGAGCTCTGTCGGTTTCTGTTCCAGTGTAGCTCAAATCTTTCCTCTCTTGATCAAAAAAATAACAGATTCTATAGCCCTGAGATGATTAGTTTCATGCTCTCCTGAGTTAGCTCAGTATGTAATCCACAATCTATGTCAACAATGTTATCTTTGTACTTATATAGTCCCTAAATACTTTGGCATTCCTAAGAGACTGTCCAAGTCAATTGGATTAGAACAAAGAGGATAAAAGGCAGGAATATAAACTCTCACTGTACCACTGACTACCTTGAATAAGTCATTTAATCTGAGGATCTTAGATTCTTAAATTGAAAATTGGATTAAAAGAGCACTATTTGAGTGCTTTAAAATAAATGGTTCTTTTTACCACTACAAAGTGTAAAGAGTATCTGACTTTTTGAAACTTTTTATCTTTTTTTCTTAACTAAGACATGAAATTAACTATAGTTTACTTGCCTGCAGAGATTTATAACTTCTTAAAGAATCAATCACTTGCCATTCCCAAAGTATTGACGTTCTAAGTTCATTATTAGTCAGACTTATCACCTTTCAGTCAAATGCTCCAAACTTTTAAATTTCTTCAAAATGCAAAACTGAAATATTGTACTCTTTACTCCTATGCTCTTTTTACCTAGATGAAAGTGCAAAGTCTTTACCTAGGTTGGCATCTGCATTTTAGGGAATCCAGGATATGGATCTTAGCAAATTTATTTGGTCACCTTTTTGTTGATGATCAGGTCAGAGACTCATTTAAGCCACTCAAATTTCCAAGAGACTCACTGATAAACCAAATATTTAAATTACCTTCCCATATGGCTGGAATGTGTCTATATTTAGGGCATTGCCATCTTAGAATCAAGTTATCAGGGAAGCTGAATTAGTAATCAGAAAGCATTGGTGGCATGGAAAGATTATTATTATTGCAGTTTTATGTATACTCATTCCAACTATTTTTTTTTTGAGAAAATCCCTTATATCATCAATTGTATTTGGGAGTCACTTTTCAATTTCAATATCCACCAAGGAAAAGTCTTGCCTCATCAGCAATACATTTACAGGCCATAACTTTGGGTAGTACTATTTTTATGGCTTATTTATTTTAACGTGACTTTCTACTATTCAGAGAATATTTGCTAATATTTCACACACACACACACTCCCACCAACATTGTCTGTTTGCAATGACCACAAATTGATTAGGAATGTTTGTTATACTCCTTTCCTAAATGCAAAAAGGTCAACAACAACCTGATACTTTTCATCTTTATTCTAGAATTGTGACCATCAATGAAGGCAAGTGACAGTGTGCAACTTTTTTTTTTATACTCTTAGGTCCAGGCAGAAAATAGATACAGTGTTATTTGTATGATTTATGGCCACCATAAGTGGCATCTCCTTTTATAGGCAGAGGCTTCTGCAATCTGTTACAAGCAAAGGAAATTTCTAACAACTTCTCTGGCACCTTGGGAGGAACCTGCATTGCTAGCAATTCCAAGTTCCTATTGCTTCATATGACCTGTATTTAGTCATCAAATTTCAGGAAATAGGAAGAGAACAAGTTTGTTTTGGGAAGGGAGGCTTGTACTGCAACCAATCAATCCCACAGCAGGAGACATACTATCAGATAAATATGAAATGTAATTATGATATGGTAAAATGAGATTTTCAGGACAACTGAAAAATCCATCTTCTTTGCTTCTTTTACAATCTCACTTAATGATTCCCTATATTTAAAACTTCTACTTAAGTTTCCTTTTAAGTATAAAACACTATATGAATATTACTATAAACCTCATTTCCCCAAATTATTAGTCAAGCTGAGGGAAAATACAATTACTTCGGTTAACAAAATAATTTCCTTTTTGTACATTGCTTTTATAGAGATAAAAATATGGGCTATAAACTATGTTTTGTTTACATGGACGTCACTAATAACTTAAGAAAAGTATGATGCTTTTGATGTTTTAAAAAGTTCATTCCAACTCAATCCATGTCAGTTTTTAAGTTTGGAGTTATCCTTTTTTTTTTTTTAAAAAAAAAAGCATGTATACTGAATCCTATAAACTGAAGGCCTAGTGGACAGACCCCTTTAGGAAATCAAATTGCTTCTGGCACTTAATATTTCTTCTCCATTCAACAAATCTCACTTTTCTTTTCCTTACCTAATAATCCTTTCCTCTTCCAGGAAATACCATCTTCCTCCTCTATAGTCTACCCTTTCTTTGAATTAAGGAGGGATACAAATCAGTGCTTTCTTTTAAATCAGACAAATGTTTTCTTACTTTCCTTTTACCAGATAAGCAGCCACATAAATAAGTGGCGACCTTGTACATTTGTAAATTGCAGGACAGATGTGGTAATAGCTTTTGTACTTTATATGATGAATATTAATATGAGATTGTGTAAGTGGGTATTAAAGATATAAATTGGAGCCCTCAAAAGAGAAAATCTATAGCAATGATGGAGATAGACAAGAGTCTTTAAGAAGAGTTGAATTAACTGCTAAACTCTTAAGGCATTACATATGGTCTTCAGATCCATTCTCTCAACTCAGTCCACTGGGTAGGACTGCAGCTGATCCAAAGCATCAGATCCTGCACTCAGGTGTGACTGAGGTCTAACCAATCAGAAAATGCAATTTCCCTTGTCTTAGTATGTTGATTAGGGATGGTCACATTACCTAAAGCTGTGGTTCTTAAATTTTTTTGTCTCAGGACTCCTTTTCACACTTAAAAATTATTGTGGATTCCCACAAATAATGAAAAACATACTAAAAAAGAAGAATAAAGTATGCAGTCTTACAGTTCCTGACTTTAAAGCCACAGCCTTCAAAACAGCATGGTACTGGCACACAGACATATTAGTGAATGGAACTGAATTGAGTGTTAGAATAGATCCTTAGATCTATGGACATTTGATTTTTGACAAGGCCCCCAAATCCACTGAACTGGGACATAATAGTCTCTTCAATAAATGGTGTGGGATAATTGGATATCTATATCCAAAGGACCTCACATCCTATACAAAAATTAACTCAAAGTGGATCAAACACCTAAATATAAGAGCCAGTCCCATAGAATAAAATGTAGGGAAACATCTTCAAGATTGAATGATAGGAGGTAGCTTCTTAGACCTCATACCCAAAGCGCAAACAAAAGAAAAATTAAATAAATGGAAAATCTTCAAGATTGAACACTTCCATTCTTCAAAACACTTTGTAAAAAAAGGTGAAGAGGCAGCCAATTCAATGGGAGAGAATATTTGGTAACCTTATATCTAATAAGGGCTTGATATCCAGTATATATAAAGAAATCCTGTAACTCAACAATAAAAGGACAATAACCCAATTATAAAATGGGCAAAAGATATGAATAAACATTTCTCTAAAGAGAAAATACAAATGGCTAAAAAGCACATGAAACGATGCTAATCTTCATTCTCTATTAGGGAAATGCAAATCAAGATGACAATGAGATATCAAATCACACATATAAGAATGGCCACTATTAAACAAACAGGAAACTACAGGTGTTGGAGAGGATATGGAGAAATAGCAACACTTATTCATTGCTGGTGGGAGAGTAAAATGGTAAAGCCACCGTGGAAAACAGTTTGACAGTTCCTCAGAAAACTAAATATTGAGTTGTCAATGCCTGGCAATTCTGCTACTCAGTATACACCCAGAAGATGTGAAATTAGGGACAAGAACAGACATTAGCACACCGATGTTCATAGCAGAATTCCTCACAATTTCCAAATGATAGAAACAATCGAAATGCCCATCAACAGATGAATGGATAACAAAATGTGATATAGACATACGGTGTAATATTATGCAGAGTAAGAAAAAAGGACTTCCTGAAGCATGTGACAACATGGATGAATCTTGAGGACATAATTTTATAAGTGAAATATGTCAGACACAAAACGACAGATATTGTATGATTTCACTAATATGAACTAACTACAATATGTAAACTCTGAGTCTTAAAATGTAGAATATAGGATACCTAGAAATAGAAGTTAGAGAAGGGGAAGTGGTAACCTAATATGTTTAGAATGTATAACGAAGCTGAACTTAAAATGTTTGGAAATAAACATGGGGTGAGGGTGGCTCTTTAGTGGGGATATAAGGAATAGTGCTGTACTGTAGGTGATTTTGGTTGAAAGGGGTTGTTTAAAGTCACGTATATCACCAATTAACACTACAAATTTAGATTTAAAAAGAAATTAAAAAAAAAGCACATCATACTTTAAAAATAATGTGTGGACTCCAAAGACCTTTTTTGTATGTGTGTCATATCTACTGATAGTCACTACATTTAAAATATAACACAGAAGCACACATTCCTTTAGCTATCAGAGTGAAATTCCAAGGTATCTCATGAGAAAATGAGAATGGAAACGACATAACCCTTAGTTTAGCATGAAAATAATTTTGAAAATAATTTTTACTTTGCAGACCCTCTGAACAGGTCTGAAGGATCCCCACGGGTCCCCAGACAGACTTAAAAACTACTGATCTAAATTATAGCCTAGAAAAAACAAACCAAATACCATCTTCACCACTATGTAGGAAGAGCCAATACAAGAATGAAGTCAACAAAGTAGAAAGCATAGCTGAAAGATGGTATCTTGATGACACGATTTCAGATTCAGAATCTAGTCAATACTGAAGTTATATAAATGTCTGGACTCTCTCGATGTATGAGCCAATGAATCCCTATTGGTTTAAACCAGGACCAGTGATTTGCGACAAAAATGTTCTAGTGTTTAGATTTTTGGCTGAGGATTTCAGAGGGAGAGAGTAATGACGGGAAAAATACATAGGACAACAGCACAAAGTCCTATGAAAAGTTCAAATTGTTTACTAAACAAGGCAGACACAGGAAAACACTGTTAAACATTATCCTAGTCATCCCCAAATAAGTACCATCAAGCTCCATTGGCATTTGAGGTGGCTCAGTTTATCATGCATTCACTAAATGACAATAATGACATCAGAATTCAAAGTAGAATATCAATTTCAGAATTTTGAAAATATACTGACTTTGGAAAATTATAACTTAGAAAACCATTTCAGGGGGAAAATCATTAGGTTATCTAAGAAATATTTAAAATGCCCTATTCGCTATTCTACAGACTTTTTTCTTCTGTATGAGTATGACTAATTTCCAAATCCTAGCTTTTTAAGAAACCTTTGAACCCTCTTTTCTGATAGACTGAATTTCTAATTTATATATTTTCTTGGAAATACACAGGGTAATGTAATCTGTTACTGCTTAATTAAGCCAGTCTAAAGTTCCTATCATCTAATTTCTGTTTGGAAAAAATAGATTAAAATCATCCAGAACTTCACTTGGTACTCATTTTTAAAATTACACTCTTTTTTTAGAGCATGGGATGACTTGGAGTTATATACCCCAGAAAAACATGTTTTTAATCTCAACCATTCTTGCGGTGTGAACCCACTGTAAATAGGACCTTTTTGATAAGATTATTTCAGTTAAGGTGTGCCAAACTGAATGATGGTGGGCCTTAATCCAATGTGGTTAAAGTCCTCATAAGCAAAGGAATTTGGACACAAACAAAGGTCATGGGAAGTAGCCAGAAGCTGGAAGTCAATGGAACCCAGAAAAGAAAGGAGACGATGCCACTGTGTGCACTACCATGTGACAGAAAAGCCAAGGAATCCCCAAAGATTGCCAGATAGCCAGAAGATATGAACCCAGAGAGGAAGCAAGCCTTCTAGCCTCTGCAACTGTGAGCCAATAAATTTCTGTTGTTAAGCCAACCCATTGTGTGGTATTTGTTTTAGCAGTTAGGAAACCAAAACAGAACAGTTTTAGGTTTACAGAAAAATTGTGTAAAAAGTAGAGTTTCCATATATATTAGCCCCTCCAACTACAGTTTCTCCCATTAACATCTTGCATTGGTTTGGTACATTTGCTATCATTGATGAACCACTATTGACAGAGTATTATCAACTAAAGCCCATAGTTTTCATTTGGTTTCCCTCTGTGTTCTACAGTTCTATGGATTTGATGAATGCATATTAATAGGTATCCACCATTATAGTGTCATACAGAATAGTATTGTTGCACTAAAATTCCTTTGCTCCACTTATTCATCCCTCACTCCCAACCTCCTGAACCCCTGGCAATTATGGATCTTTTTCCATCTTCATACTTTAATCTTTTCCAGAAGATCATGTAATTGAAATCATATAAGTGTATCTTTTTCAGACAGGCTCTTTCACTTAGAAAAATACATTTATGGTTCCTTCATTCCTTTTTGTAGTTTGATAGCTCATTTCTGTTTATCACTGAATAATAATAACCCTATTGTCTGGCTGTGCCACAGTTTATCCATTCATTTATTCAAGGACATATTAGTTGCTTTCAATTTTGGAATTACAAATTGTACAGGTGTTTATGTGGACATAAGTTTTCCACTCGTTTGGATGAATACCGAGGAATGTGATTGCTGGATTGTGTGGTAAGCCTATGCTTAGATCTTTTTTTGTTCGTTAAGAAAAGAAAGTGTTTTTTTAAAAAAATTGTAAAATACATGTAACAATAAATTTGCCATTTTAAAGTTTATGATTTGGTGGCATTAAGTACAATGTGGCTTGCACTCATTTCTCACTAATTTTAGTTGTGGGCATTAGTTGAGTGGAAAAGAGGATCTGACCATGGAAGATATAAGAGAATAAAATAAGCCTTAGAAGAAGAAGCAAGGATTTCCAAACTCATTCTTGTGTGCATTTAGTGCTAATGAGGGGAGTCTGATTCCAGACAATGTCAGTAAGCTTTTGTCTTATTTATATTGAAATTGTGATTAACCACAAGGAAAATTAAAACTACAAAGTAGGACTAAATATAATACATAATTACTAGAAAAAAACTTCATTTCAACTAATTTTATTTTCATAATGGAAATCATTACGAAAGCCAGATGTTTACCTATCTTTTATGGTGAGTCTTGGTTGGTTAATATAAACTCTGGTAATTTTCACTATTAAAGTTTTTAAAAATAGAAAGTATAAATCCCTGGGCACGTCTAATTCTTTACATACAACACTCAAGTTTTCACTCCGGTTCCCCCCACCGCACCCCTATGTTTCCTAAAATATTTGTCAATAGTTAGAAATGCTACTTTCCTCCTACCTTACAGAAAATTTTCTGTGGTATAACACTTGATTCAGGATGAATTTTGGTGAACTATCTCATTGCAACAAGAGTAAAAAAAGACGTACACACCACAATATTCATTCAATAATCAGTAAAAGAAAAGGTCACACTGGATAATAAGGCCACTGAGCTTCCCCATGTAAGTCTTATTTGTTGAAGCTTGCTGAATTTGGGAGAGATGAATACACTTGACAAATATTGTTGGAAGACAAGTATAATATACTTATCAAGTTTGATTCCAGTAATAATATTCTTTTCAGCAACTTCATATTCTGCAAAATACATCAAATGTTAACAATCCTCTATATACTTTAAATGACTTAATTCGTATTCACCCTTTTCAATTAAACTTTAATGAATTTCACCATTCCACTTTTAGGGTGCAGAGATTTAGTTCCTGGTCCTCTCTGCTCTTGATTTGTGAATGAAAGGAGTCCATTTGTTTCCATAAAGAATTACAGAATATTCTAAATTGGAGTGCTTGTTTACTTTGCCATCTTATTTAAAGGATGAAGAGAAAGGCCCAAATTTATTTAAGGTTACAGAACCTGGGCAGGTTTAGAACTTATCTCTCTAAAAATTCCAGACATTTTCTAATTTCAAATTTGAGGGTGTTGTAGAGAATAAAGATTGGTTAGAAAGGTTACAATGTAACCAAGTACTTGTTTTTCATCTTTAGTTTGAAATAAAGGGATTCATTCTTTTGAACATAATTTTATGTCTATATCCCTGTTTTGAAACTAGTTAAGAATCCATCGGGCAGCACACTCTGTGGGATGGATTATTATAAGAACAGAATTCATGATCTGACTTCAATTTTTAATCTACATTAAAAATTCTAGCAATACATAAACTCAAAAAAAGAAACATTTCACTAATTTATTTTATCCTACCTCAATTTTATCCATCTCCTTTCTTTGTTTAAAATGCAATACACAGAAGTGTGAGTCTCCAGAGACAAAGTAATTCCATGTTCCAAGTGGAACAATAAAAAACTCATAACCATCAAATTAACAGGTTTTGTGTACAAATGGTGATTACGTATTTTTTGACATTTCACTTTGCTTTCTATTTTTATGCTTCCCAGTTTAACGATGGCTGAGAACAGAAGGAAAAAATACATAATATGTACATATGTATATATACATATATAATACACACACACACACACACACAATTTTCAAATTCAGAAGCTGAAAGAACCAGAAAGAATGCAGTAATAACCCGACATAAGATAGCCACAGGTGATTAATAAGCCATTTTATGAAAGGCATACGAAAATAAATAGCACCAAAATCCATTTTAACGGTTAACTTATGGCCCACAAATAGTGAGGAGAGTGGAGAGTGCCACTCAACTCAACTGCCACGACCTGGATCCTATATCCAGTTTGAGACTGTGGTTCAGCGGGAGGAACATACCCTTCTCAGTGCCTAAGCGGATTTTAGTGCTTTCCATCTAAAAGAGGCCGTGGCGGCGGTGAAGCATTAAGCGACAAAACCGGGATAACAGGAGAAAGAAGCCAGATATCTTAACTCAATGATGCTCTGTAGCAAACTCTGGGATTCGCGTGTGGGGATCGTCCTGTAGGAACTGACTAGGCGGCGGATTTCTTAAGCACAGTAGAAACGGAAATCCTCCGGCAGGGCGAACTGACTGAAGAATCAGGCGGCTAAGATTAGGCGGGACAGGATACCTCCTACTTCGCGCACAGCGGGGCTGTCACAGTAGCTGCTGTTCTGTCACCCACGCAGCTTTCTATGCCACCTCCAGGTTCCCCAGCGCCCTCGAGGGGCGGTCGATCCCTCCCCGAAGACTCAGGGGAACCTTGCGTGCTGACACCACCCAACCCCTCCGGAGAGTGGCCTGGCGGCCCGGGAGAGCTAGTCCAGACGGCCCAGAACCGACGAAGCGACAAACTCGACAGGGGATTGCTTCTGTCTAGGGCTCGGCTGAGGCTGTGACTGCGTTCCGTGTGCACACGCTCCGCGTTCTCCCAGCCAATCCCGCCTTACTCGCGCGTCCAAGAGCGTTCCCGAGTCCTCCTCAAGCAGAGTCGGTTCCTTCCCGCTCCTAGCACTCCGCAACTAAGCTCTCCTCACTCTCCACACGTTCCACGCCTGGGGGGGGGGGGGTAGCTCCGCCCCTATCCCGGAGTCCGCCCCCGCAACCTCCAGAGTGTGTTTCCCTCTTTCCTTTCAGTATCCTGCCATCTGGCCGCCTTGGGTTTTGCTCTCCAGAGGGCGACCCTAGTCAATTCTGGCTTCGCTCGGAGGCCTCCAACCTTTCTGCGTATCCAGCACTCCTACCCCCAGGTCGACTTTACCGACCCGGACTCGGGGTCGCGCTCCCTGACTCCGCCCCCTCCGACGGACTCGCGCACTCCCGGCCCGGCGTTTTCCCGGCGCTGGCCGGCTAGCGCTTTGTCGCCCCCCCATTCCTTCCCCTCTCGCCTTGCACTTCCCGGGTGTCTTCGCTCTCGTGCTCTTCGAATCGAGCGCGTTCCCGGCCTGCGCGCTCCAGGCTTTGGCTTCTCCAGTCTTCTGTCAGTGCGGTGACTGCGCTGGGAAACATGGCGACCGAGGGAATGATTCTCACTAACCACGACCATCAAATCCGTGTCGGAGTCCTCACAGGTAACCAGAGAAGGAGGTCCCGAACGGCTGCGGTCGCTGTTCCGGACCTGCCTCAGGCTTCTCGCTTGTGCGTCGGGCTCTGCGGCGCCCGGGAGAAGGGAAGGCTGAGGAGGGGGCGCGCGCGGGGGTGGGGGGTTGGTAGTGTTACAACACTGAGGGCTGCCAGAGGTTGGGGTGTTCCGTGGGTTCTCCGGGAGCTGGGTCCCGCCGTATGGGATGTCAGGCCCCAGTGCTTTCGCAACCGAAGTCCCTGGTCCCCGGGGACCGATGGCCCGGCGTGGCGGGCGCTGCGGGGCTCCGTGCTGCGGGTGCGGGCGGCGGGATCCCAGCTCCGCAGTCTGAAGCACGCCGCTCTGGGCTTGTCGGGGAGCATCCTCAGCGACTGTTCTTCCCAGACAGGGGGAATCCTCCCTCCACCCCCTCCCCCACCTCTCCCTCTCCCCACCTCGTAGCTCTGGGCTGCTCTGTTCTAGCTTGCCCTGGGCATCGACCGGACAACTCCACGGGTATTCATTGGGCTAAACTGTGCTCCACCTTGAGGCTGCACCTTGCGGATCGGGCATCCCCTCAGACACTCGTGGGACACCCCTTGCCTCCCGGTGAAGGTGGGGGGCGGGGGTAGGCTTGTGCCTGGACTCTAAAAGTGTCTGCATTCCGCCTTTCCGAGCAAAGGGCCCTCTGTCCGCTTCTCGGTTTCCTAGCGCTGACGGGTTGCGGCCCAGGATCTGGCCCATTTCACTTGAGAGGAAAGGATTTCCCTACTCGGGATCCTCTGCCCCCCTCCCTTCTGGAACACCCCCGTATCCCCGCCCCCACCCCGGGTGGATAGTCCGGCGGCTTGTGTGGAGCGCACTTTTCCCTGGTTGCGTTTCCCTCCCTCGCGCGAGCCGTGTGTGCTCTGCATGTT
>PVIY010038807.1:0-23599 GCA_004026745.1 Myrmecophaga tridactyla | reverse complement strand
ACCCCAGAATGAGCTGAGACTCAGCATCAAGGGATTGAGAAAACCTTCTCAACCAAAAGAGAGAAGAGTGAAATGAGACAAAGTGTCAATGGCTGAGAGATTCCAAACAGAGTCGAGAGGTTATCCCGGAGTTTATTCTTATGCATTAAGTAGATATCACCTTGTTATCCAAGAGGAAATGGAGAGGCTGGAGGGAACTGCCTGAAAATGTAGAGCTGTGTTCCAGTAGCCATGCTTCTTGATGATGATTGTATAATGATACAGCTTTCACAATGTGACTGTGTGATTGTGAAAACCTTGTGTCCGATGCTCCTTTTATCTACCTTGTCAACAGATGAGTAGAACACATGGAATAAAAATAAATAATAAGGGGAACAAATGTTAAAATAAATTTAGTTTGAAATGCTAGTGATCAATGAAAGGGAGGGGTAAGGGGTATGGTATGTATAAATTTTTTTTCTGTTTTCATTTTGTTTCTTTTTCTGAATAGATGCAAATGTTCCAAGAAATGATTATGATGAATATGCAACTATGTGATGATATTGTGAATTACTGATTATATATGTAGAACGGAATGATCAAAATGGGAATGTTTGCATTTGCTTTGTGTTTTCTGGTATTAAAAAATATATATCACATGTCTTGGGCAGTTTCCTTAAGGACTTAACATGAAGGGCAGAGGCTACATAGGCCAACAATCTTCATTCAGACCCTAAGTCTTCAGTGCAGGAAACGCCTCTCAGACAGACAGAAAGACACACCTCCACACCACACTTCAATCAGTGTGAGGCCTCCACCCACTCCTGCTATCTGCTAATGAACTAACATTTATTGAGCCCTGCTTTGCATCAAGTACTTTGTTAGATCTTTTCATGCATTTAATTTCAGTTAATACAAAGTATATAAAATATTTTAATTTTATTTATAAATATATATAAATATTTTTATTCCCATTTTACAGATGAATATGTGAGACACTGAGGTTTCAAGGAAATTGTCTGGGGTTACGCAGTTATGAGTTGCCAATGAGCCTCACTGTGTGTCATAGATCCAGGTAAATGTAGCATTACTCGTAGACCTGGGCATGTAAAGGAGGACGCCCTTGAGGGGTTGTATAATAATGTACCACAAAACCTCGGCGGCATCCAACAATGAGTGCTTTTTTAGCTCCCATGCCAGCAGCTGGGGGCTGGCTTTCTAAGTGGGACTCGGCTGGAGGTGGCTGTGCCCCACGTGCCTCTCAGGCTCCCTGCGATCAGCGGGCTGCCCCAGAACATTCTTCTCCTGGCAACAGTGGTGGGAGACGCACCATAGGGCAGGTGGAAACACGAGAGATCTAGGACATACCACCACTTACATCTCATTCTGTTGACCATAGCCAAGCCACATGCCCAGAGTCAGGGGCAGGAAGGTGCACGCTGCCCGTGGACGCGCAGAGAGCAGCAGTCACGTAGCCAAAGGTGTGGATTCAGGGAAGGTGGAGATTTGGGACCATTTGCTCTCCCTCTTCTTTGGTACATGGCAGCATTTGACAACATGAATGAGAACGCAGGAAAACCTCAAGCTGTCTCCAGGGACGGCCTGAACCAACTTGCTGCTTCCACACCTCCTCATCCTTAGGATAAACCGGGGTGGCTTTGGCTAAATATCTTCTACTGGGCTGTGGAAAAATATGATCTATTTATTTTCTTTACCACCTTGTCTCTGATGATAATATTAATAATGATAATAAAAATGTACAAATGTCTTGGTTTTGAAAGATTAAACGGCGCCATCACATTCATTACTGATCCTCCTATCAACCCTGTGAAGTATTCAGAACAAAGAGAGAACCCAGGATAATAAATAGTTAATAACAACACCAGCACTGAGTACTTCTTTAGCTCTTGCTATATGCCAGGCATTGATTTGCACAACTTGCTCATTTAATATAGAGTAATTGTTCATCACTGGGGCTCTTTGGAATCTGCTTTGGAACACCAGGGGCTTCCCAGCTGTGCAGCCTTGGTATCTTAACCTCTTTGAGACTTGAGTTGTCTTTTCCATCTACAAAATGGTGTTGATAAGTAGGTTCTATATCATAGGATTGTTATGAGGATCGAATGAGATTATTATGAGGATTGAATGAGAAACCTGTATTAGTCAGGTTTCTCCAGAGAAACAGAAGTGACGGGATATATTTTATAGGAATTGGCTCATGCGACTGTCAACATTGGCAAGTCCAAATTCCGTAGGGCAAGCTGCAAGCTGGGAACTCCAAATAAAGTGAGGTTGAATTCCCTAGGAGAAGTTGGCTAGCTGAAGTAAAAAGAGAAATTCTTTCTGACTTCTGAAAGCCTCTGTTCTGACTTAAAGACTTCCAACTGATTGGATGAGGAGACTCTCCTCATTGCTGAGGGCAATCTCCTTTGTTGATTGTAGATGCAATCAGCCAGAGTTGTTATCAACTGACTATAAATGCAAATCTATCTACAGAATACCCTCACAGAAAAATCAGTTCAGAGTTTACTTGACTGCACACCATAACCCACCCAAGTTGATACAAGAATTCAACCACCACACACATGGATGGAAAGCACTTAGCACACAGCCTGGCATGTCCAAGGTGCTCATCAAATGGAAGCTGTCACCATTACTGTCCCCATCACTGTCAATATTGTTTCTCCCATTGCACAATTAAGGAAATGAGCTCCAGAGAGGCAATATTGGTTATCATCCCATAAATAATACAGCTAGATTTTCTCATTCCTCAGCCAGTCCTCCATGCGTGCAGTAGGTGCTCAATAAATGCTCCATGACAACTGACATCTGATGGGCACATGTCCTGCCATGGAACCCAGTGAACATGAAGAGCTGGAGGAGAAGGAACCTGTAGTCTGGATGGCAGTTCTCTGACTGGCAGGGCTTTCTCCACCTCCACCCCACATGCTTCCTTCTGTCTTTCAGCTGTTTTTGAAACCAGCTCTGACTTCCTCTGCTCTGTCGGGTAGAACTGACACACCTGCGTAATGATGTTTAATGTTAATACTGCAGATTGGATTGCATAAATTAGTCAACCCACTGCTGGCAGCTGCAGGGCTGGCGTCTTTCTACAGCTGGCTTTTCAGCTGTGAAATGCCAGAGGGACTTGTTACTTGCTACATTTCCCCAGAGAGCTGGCTCCATCAGGAAGGCTTTGCCAAGACGAGCAAAAGCCAGTTTTGACATTTGGTGAACACTCCTGTTAAAAAATTACACCTAATCTTACCTCCATGTGGGCTGCCCTGGTTGCATGGCTGATATCTCCTGGGAGTTGGGGGAAGCCCATAGAAACACTTGAACATACAGGGTGGACCCCCCTGCTGGCATGAGGGGGCAAGCTCCAGGCAGAGTCAGGCCAGGCAAATTGTGATGAGAGGCAAACGTCAGCTTCGGCAGTGAGCTGCTCGGCTCATCCTAGGACCCATGTGCACCCCAGGATCTTGGTTCTATTTTCTAGGAAGTCCCTTGCATTTTCCCCATACATAAGCCACTGGACCAAGCACAGATCCCATGAAACAGACATGGTTCCTGCAGTCTACAAAATTCCGTACTTAGAAAGGGAGTGAGGCACACACAACCTTCCTAATTAAGTCAGTGAATGATGTGCTAAGCTCAACACCATGGACGTCCTATGTATTATCTCATTTAAAACCTAATTTCACAGAAAAGGACAAAGGCTCAAAGAAGTCAAGTGATTTGCCTGAGGTCACCCAGCCAGAAGGTCAAGATGCAGAGCTATGAGCTGAAGTAGTCTGGCAAAAGCCTCCCTCTGAACTTCTGCTCTAAGATGAGGGTGCAGGCATCATCTGGCAGCTTGGACCACAAAGGCCTGCAGAGGGAGGGGCTCAGCCAAAAGACCAGCAGCCTATGTGAGCCAGTGACTCCATCACCAGGCTGCAAAAGCAAAGTTGCTGTTTTACTAATGACTCAAGCCCTTACACACTCAGTCCTGACTCAATCACCTTACCCCCATTGTATACACTGCATGACATTTTGGTCAATTTCTCAGTCCTCAGTCACTTGCTGAATATCTGATTATCAGATGCCAATCAATGTAAATCCAGTGCAGAGTGAACCATAAATCTTGACAAAGATATGCAACTCTGGTGAGTCCATGAGAGTAATGTCGAAGTTCTGCTCACATCGCAAGCAAAAGTCTGGCCCAGGGAAGATCTGGCAGTTGCAGACCAGTTATTACCCAATACAAGAACTTCAGGAGGAGGACGATGGCCATGCCAAAAGACAAATGACTGGACTGTGAGAATTCAGAGGGGCCACTAAAATAACCTTTCTGATCATACCATGAAAATCAACAGGTAAGTGCTGTGAAAATCAATTGGGAAGAGAAAGATTTGGCACCCACCTATCACACATACAAGCTTGTCAGAATATCTGTGCAACAACAAAAAAAATCAGAGATACATAAGAAACAGGAAAGTGACCTGTACTCAGGAAAAAGTCATCAATGTAAACTGATTATGAGGAGACCCAGATTTTGGATTTAGCAGTCAAAGACTTCAAAGAAACTAGTATAACATATGCAACTAATTAAAGGAAAATATGTTAATAATGAGTAAACTACAGGGAATCACAATAGAGAAATGGAAACTATAAAAAATGACCAAATAGAAATTCTAGATCTGAAAAAGTACAATAACTGAAATGAAAAACTCACTAGATGGACTCAATGGGTAGAATAAAGAATCAGTGCATTTTAAGATAGATAAATAGAAATTAACAATCCCTCCCCCCCAAAAAAAACCGAGAAAAAAATGAAGAAAAGTGAACAGAGCCTCAGAGATGTAGGACAATATCAAGCATTCTAAAATACATTAATTGCAGTCCAGATGTAAAGGAATGGTGGATGCAGTAAAAATATTTGGTATATCCAACAATCAAAGTATTGTTTTATTGCATATCACTTTCCCACTAGAAGATCAGCTCCAGGAAAATGGGCATTTCATCTGTTTGTTCACTGGTATATTCCCAAATGCCTAAAACAGTGCTTGGCAATTGTAGATTCTCATTAAATATTTGCTAATGAAGGAATACGCCTATGTAATGGAATACCAAGAGATTATTGAAAATCATGTTTTCACAGAAGAAAATATTCCTGATATGATTAAGATTATATTTTAAGTAAAAAGGAAAACATTAAATTACACATGTAGCATGACCCCAATTTTGTTTAATTATATATTTATATATTATACGTTTAAAATGCAGGTGGGGGGAAAGCTTAAGGAAATACACTAAACTATTATCTGGACTCAACAGGGCTGGAAAAATGAAGGATGATTTATATTCTCTTATTTATACTTTTTCTCTACTTTTTAATTTTCTGTAGTGAATATATGTTTCTTCCAGAGTTACAAAGAAACTAGGGTCATGTATGATAATCACGTTCAGGAGAATGGAGGTAATGGAGTTAGACTGCGGAATGCAGGGCCCAGGAGAAATGCACGCCGGGGGCAGGAGCAGTGGCTCCACAAGTTCTGCTGAGAAGAGGAGAGAGATCCAACAGAAACATGAAGAGCTGCAAGTCAGAAGAGGCTTTTTTAAGATGATGAGGACCCTGAACCTCTCTGAAGACAAAGGAAAAGAAATCAGAGGTGCCGCATCCAAAGGCCTGGAGGGAAGCAGACTTGATTTCAGCGTAAAACATCCCTGCTCTTGTCCAAACAGAATGGGGAGCAACTGAGCAGATTGCCCCATTCCTTCCCCAGCAGACAGTTATGGAGGCCAAAACCATGTGCCCAGGGAAGGCTGCAACGGGAGCAGTCCAGGCCCGGCACGCAGGAGACAGTCTCGAAGCACTATAAACCTTTGTTTTACATAATAACCATCTAATTCTCATGGGATAAGTGCTCAAAGAGGAGAAGGATGAGTTGGGTCAGGGGTGGGGAGCGAGACATTGTTGGAGGAAGTCAGGTAGACTTGTCCCCAGGGGGAGGTTGTGGATTCCACAGGTACCCATCCCTGGGCTGACAGAGACCATGAACCAATGGATGAGAAGTTGTTGAATATAAACTATAAGGTCCTTCCCAGTCCTCAAATTTTGGATTTTCTTGAGACAGAAGAGCAATGAAAAGGAAAGCTGGAGCCCACCACAGTGGAGGGAGGGGAGGGGATTCTGCATCTCCCTGCCTTGTCCCTGCCCCAAGAGGACGCAGCTAGGACTTAGCCTAGGCTAAGCTCAGGCGAAATCTCTCCTCCAGGAGACTCCCAGGAGCTCTTCTCCTGGGTCAGGGGCCTCCTCTGGATCCTACAACCCCTACATTTCTCTTCATCACTGCTTTGTAATCAAGGGCTGGGTGTGGGGAAAGAGAAGTTGGGATTCCACCATGGGATTGAGTCAGAACATCTGAGCCAGAGCTGCCTGCCCCTGGGCTGTACAATCCCCCAAAGTCCCTCACCCTCTCTGAGTCCTCACGGAGACAACACTAACCTCACAGCGTCCCTGTGGAATGAGGGATGTGGCCTGTGAGCACGAGGTAAGGAAGCGGAATCTCCAGTCTTTAGCTTCAGCCATTCCTCACGATGGTGCGCCCCAGTGGGCACAGAAATGAGGAGGGGGTGGGATTGGGGATCCGCTGGTCAGATTCCAGCTCCACGAGGAGCGAGGGCAGCCCATCTCTTTACTAGATCGATGGACCAGCCAGATGGAGCCTGGACAGAGAAATGGAGGGCACCACAGTGACACCAGCCAGCAGATTCCAGAAGCAGTGTCCTGGGCACCAAGGTTTGAGCGTGATAGAGACCAAATACCAGGCTTCGCGGCCAAAGGACTCATAGGACCAGAGTGAGAAAGAAGGTGGGCCAGCCCCAGGGAGTGAGTGGACAAGGAGTGTCCAGGGCAAGAGCGCCAGAGAACTGGGGAAGCCCAGGGGCAGGGCTCTGCAGTCTGAGGTGCTTAGCACAGGCGGAGGTCCCCGCCACTGCGCAGCACGTGGTTACGTGGCGCCCTCTGCTGGTTTGTCGTATGAACTGCATGTGCCTGTCCTAGCCTCCCAGAACATCGATCTGCACCGGACACCACACACACAGCAACAAGCACCCTGGGCGCTGAAGCTGGGGTTCATTTTTGGTAACAGATTATCAGAACTTAGGTCATTTTACCCAAAAGCTTCATTAAAAAAAAGCTTTTTATTTAGTAAAACACATGTAATGCTTAATGCATGCCAGGCACTGATTAAGTGATTTATAAATATCACGTAGTTTATCTGTCAAAGTAACCCTATGATTAGGGACTATTATTAGATCCATTTTAAAGGTGAGGAAACTGAGGCCCAAAGATGGTAAGGCCATGCCAGGGTCACACCTTGACCTGCCACGTGAGGGAAACCTAGCAGCCTGGTTTCACTCTGCACTCATAACCATTGCACTGTGCCGCCCCCTATTTTTTTTTTTTAATATAACAGCTTTATGGAGACACAATTCACATATCACACAATTCACCCTGTTCAAGGGTACAATTCAGTGATTTTTAGCATATTCACAGGATTGTGCAACCATCATCATGGTCAATTTTAGAACATTTTCATCACCCCAAAAAGAAACCTGTACCCATTATCAGTCACCTCCATTTTCCCCACAGCCAGCCCTAGGCAAACACCAGTCTACTTTCTATCTTTATGGATTTACCTGTTCTGCACATTTCATATAAATGACTTCTTTTGCACAGCATATTTCTGAGGCTCATCCATGTTATAGCATGCATCAGTTCTTTTCTCTTTAGCCAGATAATATTTCATTGCACAGGTAGACCACATTTCATTTATTCAATCATCAGTTTGTAGGCATCTGGGTGGTTTCCACCTTTTGGTTCTTACGAAGAACACTGCTGTGAATGCATGCAGGAGTTTTGATGAGGACCTATGGTTTCATTTCTCTTGGGTGGACACCTAGAAGTTAAATTCCTGGGTCATTCAAGTAACTGTCAGACTGTTTACCTCATCATTTTCTAAAACATTGCTATTTTAAAGGCGAGGACATTGAGGAAGGCCCAGGGAGGGAAAGGATTTACCCATGATCACACAGTGGGGTAAAGCAAAGGCTGGAACCTGACCTCGGGTCTCTGACTCCCAGCCAGTGCCCCTCATACTGCCCCTTGGGTGGGGAGAGGCCATCCATTCAGCCAACAAGCATATCTTCAGCATCCAACACCTTGTCACCTTCCTAGCTTCTCAACCCTGCTTCCTGCTACCATCCCAGCTTCCTTGGCTGATTCCTCCGTTCCCTTAGTGTAGATTTTCCTTCCATGCTAAGGTCCAAATGTGGAGGTCAGCACTGCCGCTGCCTTAGCTGCACGCCCATGGGGCCACCATGGTCTCTAAACTTCTTTGATGGGTCACCCCATCAGAAAAAGAAAAAATGTCGAGCACCACATCCCATTATAGGTTTATTTACTAATCTATCACATGCACATACTTCTACAGTCTTCAAATTAGAGTATGCGTAACATTAGGGTTTGGGAATTTATTTTTGTTCCTCAATTTTCCATATGTGCCTGGGGTGTTTGTTAAAAATGCAGATGCAGTAATCTCACTTCTGGGGATACACCCAAAAGAATTGAAAGCAGGGACTCAAACAGATATTTGCACACCGATATTCATTGCAGCATTATTCTCAATAGCCAAAGAGTGGAAGCAACTGAAGTCCTAACCCCGGGTCCTGTGGATGGGAACCCATTTATAAACGGGATGTTTGAAGCTGTTATTAGTTAAGAAGAGGCCAAACTCGAGCCCTTGACCTTGGGGTTCACCCCTTCGAAACATTCTTGCAAAGGACTTAAAATTAGGCCTAAGAGTTACCCCCCCCCCAGAGAGCCTCTTTTGTTGCTCAGATGTGGCCTCTCTCTAAGCCAACTGGGCAGGTGAACTCACTGCCTTCTCCCCACCTTCCCACCCCCACATGGGACATGACTCCCAGGGGTGTAAATCTCCCTGGCAACGTGGGACAGAAATCCCGGAATGAGAGAGGACCTGGCATCATGGGATGGAGGAAAGTATCTGAAACTGTCCAACTGTGTTCCAGTAGCCTTGATTCTTGAAGACAACGTATAAAGATATAACGTTTACAATGTAACTATGTGATGGTGAAAACCTTGTCTGATGCTCCTTTGATCCAGGGTATGGACAGATGAGTAAAAAAAAAACAATTTTAATACATAAGCAATGGCGGGCGGGCCACGGTGGCTCAGCAGGCAAGAATGTTTGCCTGCCATGCCAGAGGACCCAGGTTCAATTCCCGGTGCCTGTCCATGTAAAATTAAAAAATAAATAAATAAATAAGCAATGGGGGGATAAAGGGTAAAATTAATTGAGTTGATGGAAATACTAGTAGTCAATGAGAGAGAAGGGTAAGGTGTTGGTATGTTTAAATTCTTTCTTTTATCTTTTTCTGGAGTGATGCAAATGTTCTAAAAAATGATCATGGTGCTAAAAGCACAACTATGTGAGGATATTTTTAGCCATTGATTGTGCACCATGTATGGCCTGTATGTGTGTGAAGATTTCTCAATTAAAATATTTTTAAAAAAAGACGCCAAACTGAATCAGGGTGGGCCTTAATCCAATATTATGAGTCTTTATAAACAGAGGAAATCTGGATATAACCAGGAGTAGGTGATGGAGAGAAAAAGAGAGAGGCCATGTGATGGGGACAGAAATTGAGTTACAGGTTGCCAGCATGCCACCACCAAAATGCTACAGACTTCAGTGAAGGCATGGCCCTCCCAGCACCCTCATTTTGTACTTCTAGCCTCCAAAGCTGTGAGATAATACATTGTTGTGGTTTAAACCAACCAGCCTTTTTATAGCAGCCCTGGCAAACTAAGACAGTCATTTTCACCAGACTTAACTATGAAGGATTTTGGGCCCCCAGATCAACACTTCCTGAGCTCCTGAGCTGAACCATTAGAAGACCTCTAGAGTAGTTCCCAGTGCTGGAGGCCATCATCCTGGGATTCGATTCCTACCTCCTCGAGGAAGTTGTCAGGGCCCAGCCAGGACAACAGAAGCCACTCTGAACATTTGCAACGAGGAAATTTAAGGCAGCTGATTAGAAGCCAACACAGAGCCAGAGGCAACCTAGAGATTAGCAACTGCTGAGAGCCACTGTCACCAGTAGGCTGGAGGGACGAAGAAATATTTGTTACCATAACCAGGGGCCTGTCACTCTGTGGGCGCTGGAGCCATGGAAGGCATGCAGCTGCTGTGCTGAGACTAAAAGAGAAGGGAGAAATGCGCCAGCTTCTTAAGTCTCCTGCCCTCCATTCTCCTGCCAGGGCTGTTCATTGAGCTAACTGAGCTGAAACAGCTGAGGTATTTTTATTATCCCATTTTTCATATGAGGAAACTGAGGCACGGGAAAGGGAAGTGATATGCCTATGTTCAGAGAGTTAATGGGGTGGACAGAATAATGGCCCCCCAAAGAGGTCCACACCCTAATTTGTGGAACCTGGGAATATGTTAAGTTGCACATGTTGGAAAGCAAGCCGTACCTAAAAGAGAGTAAATGCTCACCCGATTGTGGAGAAGAAAAGAATTTATTTATGATCTTGCAAGAATGGGCATGCAACCAAAATGTGGTGGCTGGCACACCAAATGACAGGAGGCAACAACACTTATTCCCTAAACCTAGCACACAGATCCCTCCCCTGTTTCTTCATTGGCTGGGTTCTCCAGAAATTACAGTCTGTCTGAGAGGTCTCACTAACCCACGTGAGTCCCATTCCCCCTCTTCCAGAGATCCTGGTACCTACTTACTTTTCCCATATAAGGAAATGACACCAGTGGCCACGCTTACAGAGGGTCCCTCCCTTCCCTGACCACGAAACTGGTCAGGGCTGGTTTTGCAGCCTTTTGTTTAGTAAGTTTCTCTCATCCTATGCCATTTTGTGTGAAAACTAGGCTTAATTGTATTCTTACAATTAAGGATGCTAATCAGTTCACCATAAGATAGGAAGATTAACCTGAATGGTCTGGGTGGGTTCAAAATAATAACGAGGGTCCTTAAAAGTGGAAGGGGGTCAAATGGACATTGGCACACCGGTGTTTCTGGTGTCAGTGTTTGTGACCCACAATGAATGGAGGTGGCCTAAGGGCACAACGACTGAGGAATGGAAGGGGGAACTGTGGTGCATTCAAAAAAAAAAGTGGAAGGGGGAGCAAAAGAGGAGTCAGAGAAAGAGGTGTGAAGGTGAAAGCAGAAGTCATAGTATTTCCATGCAAGAAGGACTCAATCTGATTCTGCTGGCTTTGAAGGAAGAAACAGTCAAGAATGTGGGATGTGGACGGCCTCTAGAAGCTGGAAGAGGCAAGGATTCTCCCCTAGAACCTCAGAAGGAACACAGCCTACTGACACCTTAATTTTAGCCCAGTGAGATCCATGTTGGACTTCTAACCTACAAAATTGTAAGATAATCAGTTTGGGTTTTAATCCATTAAGTTAGTAATGATTTCCTGCAGCAGCAATATATATATATATATATGTATTTATATAAAAGCTAGTAACTGATGGAGTCCGTCTGGACTGAGTCAGGTCGCCAATGGCCTGAGTCTGCTGCCCTGAGCCTACATTAGAAGTAATGTGTCTGTTTCTCTCTCCCTCACCACATGGTGTCTCCATCTCCATCCCCTACAGCTCCCTGCCACAGGGCCTTTGCACAGGCTGTTCCTCATCACCAGCTCCACTCTCTCAAATCTTCCTCACTGTTTAATTTTCCCCATATCATTTATCACCACATGGCATAGTATATTCTTTACTTATTTCTGGGTTTATTGTAAGTTCTATTAGGGAAGGGATTTTTACTTGCTTTGTTTGCTGCAGGATCTTCAGCCCCTGAAGGAGAGCCTGGCACATAGTAAGTGTTCAGAAATTAAAATTCATGAATGAATTGTGAACTAGGTAGCAAATAGAAGAGGGGTGCAACATTGAAACGTAGCCCAGGTAAAGCAGCAAGGCTTGCCAACTGAACTGGATGGAGATGCGGGAGAGAGAAGAGGAATCTTCTGGCTTGGGTTTGCCCATTAGCCAGGATAGAATATACAGAATACATAAAGGTGAACAGGTCCTAGGGGAAGATGCTATCTTCTGTTTTGCATACCTATAGGACATCCAGGTGTGTGCGTGTATATATATACATAAATGAGGAGAGCTACAGAGATACAGAATTGAAAATAGATACAAACACATACTCAAACACATGCATATGCATAAGTACATATACAGCTACACACATTTATAAACATATGTATACCTTATGGTAAAGTAGGAAATTTGATATTGTGTTTCAAATTTCTGAATAGTCTAAAGAAACCCTTGGCAAATTTGTTTAAAAATCAACAGATAGGGCGGGCCATGTGAATCAGCAGGCAGAGTTCTTGCCTGCCCTGCTGGAGACCTGGGTTAAATTCCAGTGCCTACCCATGGTAAAAAAAAAAAAAAAAAAAGAATCAACAGATATTGTATAGCTCATTTGAACAATTGAAACACAGGGAGCCCAGAATAGGAAAGAGGTCCTTTAATCCTGTGAAGAATATTTTAATGCCTGGATACATCCTAGAGTATAATAAGCAGATAGTCAAAAAGTATTGGCAAAGTCCCCTGAGGGATGGGAGAAAGAATATGGAACTATTAAACCTTACCATCAGGAAATCCACTGATAATGTGTCAAACTTTAGGGACACCCACATCCATAGGCCATGGCCTCGTTCCTGAGGCTTACTCTTGTGAAGCTTATGTAGGTGGCAGAGAAGCTTAGTCTATCTACAGGCATGCCTAAGAGTTACCTCTGGAGGACCTCTTATGTCACTCAGATGTGGCCTCACTCTCACTAAGCCCAACTCTGTAAGTGAAATCACTGCCCTCCCTCCTATGTGGGACATGACATTCAGGGGTGAAAGTCTTCCTGGCGAAGTGGGAGATGACTCCCAGGGATGGATCCAGTCCTGGCACCATGGGATCAGTAATTCCATCCTGACCAAAAGGGGGAAAAGAAGTGTAACTAATAAAGTATCAGTGGCAGAGAGAGTTCAAATAGAGTTGAGAAGCTACTCTGGAGGTTGCTCTTACTCGAGCTTCAGTTAGACATTGCTACCTATCATAACCTGCCAACCCCCAACCATACCATTCCAGCCAATCCTAAAGAACATCTAGGGCAATATATAAGATTCCATAAGGCTTCCATGCACAAGAGTAACTTTCCAGAAACTTACAACCTCCAGATGGGTCCCTGGTCCAGATAAGTCCTGAAACCTAGCCCAGACTTTCCAGAACATCAGCTAGTTCCATCTCTCTACCCCCATATTAGTGACAGACCCTTCCAATATTAGAAATTTAGAATTGCCATAGCCCAAACACCCCTAAAGGGAGGGATGGAAAGATCAAAGGTGATGGTGGAGTTATACAGAGAAGACAGAATTTAACATATGAACATGAATGCTGAATCCTTACATTGATATCTCTTTTAGCCTCCAATATTTTAGAGCAGCTAGAAGTAAAAACCTAAAATTATGGAATTGTAACCTGTGTCAAACTCTGAAATATGTTCTAAAATTAATTATGGCGCTGTGCTTGGAAATTTATAGCTTTTTTGTATGTATGTTATTGTTCACAAAAAAAGGAAAAAAGTTGATTGCGATGATAAATTGTTTTAAGCCTTCTAGCCTCCTATATTCTAGCAGCTAAAAGGAGTAATCTGAGAGGATGGTATGGTGGCCCATGACAAACTCTGGGATCTGTCCTGTAACCACTTGTTGACGGGTGCTTTGAAAACCATTGCTTTTTATTTCTTTGCTTTTTATATATGTTATACTATACGATAAAAAAAAAAGTTTAAAAGAAATTCCATAGAAAGCATAAAAAAAAAACAATGTTTTTTTGAATCAAACAAAGGTAATGTTGAGTAAAAGACACCAAACACACATCCACACACACACACAAATCAACAGATATTACCTCTGCATTAAAAAGACCAAAGTAATTAATTTGATTATTCATAATCTCCCACCCACTCTCCAGCCTGACCCGCTCTTTCTAAGGCAGAAGAAATGCCCTGTCTTGTCAGTTCCTGAGCCTTCTTTCTCCGGGAGATCCAAGGACCAGGCGAAATAGAGCTAAAACTGAGGATCATCGCCCTAAGGACCAGCCAGGCCTTCACAGGCAACCTCCTGCGTGCGGGATTTGGTTCCTACCGGCTTCCGTACGGGCTCCCAGCAACCTCCGCCTCTGACGCGATGCCGGGACGGACGTACTTCCGGCAGCGGCGGCTGGAGCGGCTGAAGCAAGATGGTGAGTGACTAAGGGCTTCGGTTGCTGGTCGCACTGCGGCGGAACTGGCACAGCCAGGCCAAAAGAATGAGGCAGCTACCCGGGAAGCCCGTGGAACTTGGTCCTCTCGCTCCCCCGGCCAGTTCTCCTCGGGAGACGGAGGCTTCCGTGGGCGATACTTAGGTCCACCGCGGGCCGGGGCGACTAGCGGGCCTTTCCGGGGGTCCTGGAGCCGGGACTATGCGCCAAGGCTGTGCCGGGCGGGCCGGTGGGGCGACCGAGCGGGTCAGATTGCCGGGTTTTGCCCCTCCGCCGACCCAAGCTCTGCTTACCTGCTCAGGGGTTTCGACGGGAGCCTATCCAAGAGACTGGGACAGGCTTCTTCTGAGCCGGTCAGGTGAAGGGTTGTGCGAGTAGAGAGTAGGGACGGTTTCGTTCCACCTAGAGAGGGGAGGGCGGAATGCTGGAAGACCCTCCGAGTGGGGGCCGTTTGAAAGAGGGCTTAAAGACTCATCGTTTACGGCAGGTAGAATTGGTTGAGGAAGGTCTTGCGGTGCGGTTGTAATAGTAAAAACCGTTGACATTTATTCAGTAATTCAGTAAACAAATGTTTTTAATGCCTGCTTTTTTTTTTGTCCCCCTTCTAGTCCCTTTTCCAACTGTGACATACCATGACCCTCTGAGTGTAATACATATATTTTTAATTAATAAAACCAATCGACATATAATATGAACATTCAATTTTTTTCATCACATAGTTGTATATTCATCATCATGATCATTTTTTAGAACATTTGCATCAATTCAAAAAAGAAATAAAAAGAAAACAAAAAAAATTTATACATATCATACTTGTTACCCTTTTCATTGATCACTAGCATTTCAATCTACTAAATTTATTTTAACATTTGTTCCCCCTATTATTTATTTATTTTTAATCCATATGTTTTACTCATCTGTCCATAAGGTAGATATTAGAAGCATCAGACACAAGGTTTTCACAATCACACAGTCACATTGCGGAAGCTGTATCATAATATGATCATCTTGAAGAAACATGGCTACTGGAACAGAGCTCTATATTTTCAGGCACTTCCCTCCAGCCTCTCTGTTAAGCCTTAACTAAAAAGGTGATATCTATTTAATGCGTAAGAATAACCTCCAGGATAACCTCTTGACTCTGTTTGGAATCTCTCAGCCATTGACACTTTATTTTGTCTCATTTCTCTCTTCCCCCTTTTGGTCAAGAAGTTTTTCTCAATCCCTTGGTGCTGAGTCCCCAGCTCATTCTAGGATTTCTGTCCCACATTGCCAGGAAGGGCCACACCTCTGGGAGTCATGTCCCACATAGAGAGGGGGAGGGCAGTGAGTTTGCTTGTCATGTTGACACAGAGGCCACATCTGAGCAACAAAAGAGGTTCTCTTGGGGGTAACTCTTAGGCCTAATTTAAGTAGACTTGACCTGTCCTTTGTGGGGTTAAGTTTCATATGAACAAACCCCAAGATTGGGGGCTCAGCCTATTGCTCTGGTCGTCCCCACTGCTTGTGAGAATATCAAGAATTCTCCACTTGGGGAAGTTGAATTTTCCCCCCTTTCTCACCATTTCCCCAAGGGTATTTTGCCTTCTTAAGAAAGATGTCAAGGAGCTGGATCTAGATGGGGCGGGTTGCCTGTTGTTATTTGGCTATTTTATAGAAAGAGATAGGATGGGAAGGTATGGCTATTTTAGGCAGGGTGTCTGCTGAAGCACCTCTCAGGAGGTGAAATTTGGACAGAGACCTAAACGTGAGGGAGTAGTCTATGCAGATATCCCAGGGAAAAGCAGCCCAGGCAGAAAGCTCAGCAAGTGCAGGGACTTTTTGGCATGTCATGACAGCAAGAAAGCCACTCTGTCTACAGTGTGAGTAAAGGCCAGAACACATGGGTCTTATAGGTCCTATAAGAACTTTTGGCTAATATTCTGAGTGTGATTAGTATGTGCTAGGTATTTTCCAAGCATTTTCTCATTTAATCTTCTCAACAGCTCCTTGAGTCAAAGACTCTTGTTATCCTAATTTTACCAAGGAGGAAACTAAGTGCTGAACTGCAACATGGACCTTGTCAGTTTTCCCTAGAGCCCATGCTATGATGTACTGGATATCCATGCAGAAGAGAAGTATATGGGCTTTGGTGTCCAACAGATTTGAATTTGACCCATGGTTCACCTCTGAAAGCTTTGTGATAATAGGCAAAGTCGTGTAACCTCTCTGGGCCTCAGTTTCCTTATTTGTAAATCAGGGTAATAACAGTACCAATCTAATAGTGTTTTTTTTTTTGGGGGGGGGAGGTGCATGTTCTGGAAATTGAAGCCGAGTCTCTCACATGGAAGGCAAGCATTCTACCACTGAACCACTCATGCACCTAATAATGTCTTTAAGAATTAAATTAGATAATGCTAAAGCAGGCTTTAGCATACTGTTTGGCATATAGTCAGGGCTCAGAAACCTCAACATTTGTTAAGATTTATTTGAGGCTGAAGAACATAATGCAAAATGTTCCAGAGTTGAGGAAATCCAGGACCCATTGAGAAAAAATATCCTCCAGGGGACCATACTTGCAGGTTCATAAAAAAGGTAGATGAAGTCTGAAAGGTTAGTTGTAGCCAGTTTGGCAAGGGCCAGGCATGCATGAATGATAGAGAGCAATTGGAGGGTTTTGGAAAGGGAAATAAAAAGGATCAGCTGATTGTTTTACAATGTAAGAGCTGGATTGGTGAGGGGAGAAGCTGGACCCAGGAAGCTTGGTTGGGAGGCTACAGTCCAAATAAGAAATGATAGCCTGAATACAAACAGGTGGAGAAATGGAGATGGGATAGATGAAAGAATAAAGTACTGAACCAGAATGGATTTGGACTGCTTCTGAACCCAAATTTTGTAACTAGACTGACAGTTCAAATCCTCACGCAGCTAGGTAGTTTAACTGTGTTATCTGATTTTCAGCAACATAAAGGAAATACTATGCCCACTTTCCATTAAGGATACCAAGGCTCAGTAAAGTGGCCTCAATTCCCCAAGGTCGTTGGTGATGGAGCCAGAATTCAAACCAGGATTCATTTACTTCCATGATCATGTTCTCCAACTTGTTCAGTTTCTCATCAATAGAATGTGAACAATGAACCCTACCTTGGAGGGTTGAGAGAGTGAAGGGAAAGGGTCTAATACAGAGTTGGGCACATAGTAAGCAACCACAATGTTAGCCCCCTAGCCGTGAGCAGATTTCCTGAAGAGGTATAAGTAATTGTTAAAGGCCTATTTCATTATAACAAATTCTGTTTCACAAAATTTCTGAGCACTTAATTACCACGTTCAGAATAAAGTACAAAGTTTTAAGAATCTTGCATGTGGAGGTTTGACCTTAATTCTTTTAAGTAACCATGATATAATAATTTTGTCTTAAAATTGAAGCTGCTAGTGTGTTAAATTAGAGGTGTCTACATGGAGGTGATTTAAGGAGGCTGAGCAGGCCCTTCTACTCAAGTAAGTTATGTATTTAATCATATTTTAAGTGCCACCAATTCTGAGACATTGCTCATAGCTGAAAAGTCTGTTTTAAAATAAAAACTCAGAAGAAATTTATTTAAAAATCAGAGTTTATTTAATACAGTAAGTTCTTAATATCTTAGGATGATTCAGCTTTTTTGGGTCAGGAAGAAAGACGAACCTGAAAGCCCAGGCTTTAGGGGTGGGAGGTATATAAAATTGCTATAGAAAGGAGAGACTCCTGGATCTTAGTGTGATCTCAGTAAGAAGTAAACAGTCAATAAAAGATTGAATATGTAAAATGACTTAGCTTTTATGGCCTAATTTTGTGAAATTTGGTAACGTCATTCTGGTAATTATATATTAAAGAATGTCAAGCCCTATACCTTTCCCTCAAGAAGTGTGGTCTTAGAATCTTAGCCTCATTATGATACATTAGTTCTGTCTATTTCTTAGTAGAGTTGTTCTTGATTCTAACATGCAGTCATTTGCATGGTACGCCATTGTCTACTAACGCCTTTTCAGGGAAAAAAGAAATTCTACCACACTGAATGTACGTATTGACTGCAAGTATGTCTTGGGTTCAGAAATGTTGAAATGTGGGGGAAGTGTTTTAATGTTTTAGAATCACAGGAAAATAAGCAGAATGATCTTTTTAAATTATCATATGCTAAATTAATACCTCTTTCTGATTTTCTTGTTTTTCAGGGTCAAAGTCAGAGTGGTGGTCATGGTCCCGGAGGTGGCAAAAAGGATGACAAGGTAAATAAGCCCGATATATGCTGCAATGTGATTAAATTGTGGGAGAATGTCAGAGGTCTCAGCTGATGAGTTCTTTGGCAGTTTATGAATTTTTAAACGCAAAATAAATGATCCTTTGGTCATTTAACTAGCCTGGCCTACTGATACATCCTTTTCATGCTTTAGAAAAGGTGGTTGACCTAAGAATACCAAAGTGTTAAAGTAAATTGCCTATAATTTTAGTGTTTAATATCCTGAGGTGTGAAGAATTGTCTCGTATTACTTAATACTATGAATTCTCATCTCTCTATACCAATGAAATAGTTCACCTCAGTATCTGTGTATGGTAAAAAGAATGATCAGTTATGTTTACTTACTAATACTGCAAGAATGTGAAACCCCATTTTTTTAAAAAAGGGCAATTTCTTAATAGAATCCTAAAAGATAAAAAAAAATTATCTGTCCTGGAACTAGATGATGATGGTGTAGAAATAAGTTTGTATTTTAATGTGGTTTCCACATGATATTTTTTCCTGTTGTTCTAAAAACTTAAGGACAAGAAAAAGAAATATGAACCCCCTGTACCAACTAGAGTGGGTAAAAAGAAGAAGAAAACAAAGGGACCAGATGCTGCCAGCAAACTCCCACTGGGTAAGGCATCCTTCCTTGCTGTCTTTCCCATTCTTAGGGGAAAGCATCTCTATACATGTAGCTTAGAGATCTGAAAGGGGAGACAGGAAATGGGGTGATATAAGCTCTAACTCTGAAAATGTAACCCCTTCTAGATAGCTCGTGTGCACAATTCCTTAAGATCGGCATAAAAGCTATATTTTGTTTTAAGATATATCGTTGTATCCCATTGGTTTCCTTTAGTCAGCTCCTCGAGTACATTAAAAGTTTTAGATTACATGGCAGGCCACTGTGGCTTAGCAGGCAGAGTTTTTGCCTGCCATGCCAGAGACCCGGGTTTGATTCCCAATGCCTGCACATGCAAAAAAAAAGTTTTAGATTATAAAATCGGGATGAGTTTGAATAACTCAGAAACACATATTTCATAAAATGGAATTAGCACCATATTGAAATTTAGAGCTTGCAATACCTGAACTTAAAATTTTCCAATGGCTTCCTCTGGAACATGGAATAAAACTCAAACCTGGTGATGTGTCTCAGCCCATGTCTCTATCCTCTGTTCCTAGGAGTCCCCTTTACTCATTAGTCACACTGCCCTGCCTTGTGTTGTTCAGATATGCCTGACTCTTCTCCACATCAGGGCCTTTTCCCTTCCCTCTATTTAAAGTTTCTTCCCATGGCTGCCTGCTTCTCATCCCTCAGGCTTTAGCTCAGATACTCTCCCCACCCCCACCTAAAAAAGTACATCCCTGTGAAAAATAAAAAAAACTTTTATAAATATGCTCGGTTAAGAACAAAGTGAGTCAGATAATAAAACCTACCGTTACTCTACTGGAATGAATCAGTGTGATATTGGTACCAAAATAGACAATTGACAGAAGAGGGTATAGAAAGTCCGAAAACTAGAGTCAGGTTACATGGATATATATGTTAGAGGTGACATTTCAGTTCTGTGGGAAGAAAATGGGTTATTTAATATAATTGGTTGGCATGAAACTAGGTCCTTTGCCTCTTGCCAGATGGATTACAGATATAAGTTTGAAAATAAATAGATGAAAATTCAGGATTATATTTATTTAATCTTAGGAAGCCACAAAAGAAAAATTGACAGATTTGTCTATATAAATGTTAAAATTCCTCATGGCATGAGGCTTTACAACAAAGCCAAAAGAAACAATAGAGTGTTGGAAATTATTTGCCACATATCTGACAAAGGAAGTTAAAACTCTGATATTTCAAATTTTTTCTTGAAACAGGAGGAGTCTGCATACAGGTGAAATGCAACAATGTATATTAATGGCACAGCATTTATAACCTTTTATTAGCACCTATAGGGGAAAATTAACCAAACCAAACTATCTTTTGGAGCAGTTACTTTTTCCTTCTTTAACTGTACAGGTGATTCAGTTGGTATACATCATTTTTTGTTAGCTATTTAGTCATAAACTTTATCTCCCATTTTCACATTTGCCTAAACTGCCAAAAGCCCTTTTTCCCTTTCCATTTAGGTACCTCCTTATTCAGGGTTATCAAACTCGTTCTTCAGCCTATCCAACTAAATGAGTTTATTTTAACCAAATTAATTGCAAACTTCAAGCTCCAAGTAAAATTAAACTTTACATTTTAATTTCAGTGACACCTCACACTCAGTGCCGGTTAAAATTATTGAAGTTAGAGAGAATTAAAGATTACCTTCTCATGGAGGAAGAATTCATTAGAAATCAGGAACAAATGAAACCACTAGAAGAAAAGCAAGAGGTAAGTTGAGAAGTAACTACGATTTCTTTTATACAAATTGAAAACTCTATACACATTGAAAAACTCTATATAGAACCCAGACCCCCATGAACACATGAGATCCATATAATTGAACCTGTCCACATTTTTTTTTCTGTCCACATTTTTCTGAAGCATTGTCAAGTCTCCTTTAAAAGCATCAGCTGCTTTGTAAATATAATGAACTACCAGGATCATCTACTTTTTAGGTCTAATCTTTTTCTTCTTGGCGTAATCTTCCCTTATGTAGGAGGAAAGATCAAAGGTGGATGATCTGAGGGGGACCCCAATGTCAGTAGGAACCTTGGAAGAGATCATTGATGACAATCACGCTATCGTATCTACATCAGTGGGCTCAGAACACTATGTCAGCATTCTTTCATTTGTGGACAAGGATCTACTAGAACCAGGCTGCTCTGTCCTGCTCAACCACAAGGTATACTGATACAGTCTCTAAGAAGCTCATTGGAATGCTTTCTCCTTCCTGTTTGATCTGTCCCCCTGTCCTGTGGAAATAGATCACCAGTGATTCCTAACAGTGGAGAAAGATGCTGTGTTATAAGGGGATTGTGTAAACCTCTCGTGCCTGTGTTCCCTGTTAGGTACATGCAGTGATAGGGGTCCTGATGGATGACACCGATCCCCTAGTCACAGTGATGAAGGTGGAAAAGGCCCCCCAGGAGACATACGCTGATATTGGGGGATTGGACAACCAAATTCAGGAAATTAAGGTATGGCTGGGAACCAGCTCTGGGTTTTTAGACTTTGGTGTATTGCTGCTGTCTCATTTTAGGTGCTTTAGAGTCAGTTTGCTTTTTTTTTCCTTTACTGATCAGACTAGTAACTAATTTAGAGCATGCTAGTTGGGGTTTTTAGCTTTGCTAATACTGGATTAAGTAATAAAAACGCAGTAACTTATATGACAGTTCCTTTTGCAGCTGCAATACTTAATACTTTTTATATATAATATGAAAATATAATGTTCCCAGTGTCTTGATGTCAGTTGTGGATATCCAGAAACTTCTGGTGTTGTGGAGATAGAGTGAGGGGCATACACTATGTGTGCCCACACACATTTACACCGTGGTGGGGTCTAGAACATAATCTCAGCCCCTGCATTGGTCCTGGGGGTGGGGAGGGAAGTGGCCACTCATGATGGCTCTGGGCTGGTTCTCTGCAGGTTCTTTCATATGTAGGGAAGTCATTAAGAACTATTACATGTCTCCACTGGTAACCTCTCAGTTGGGAAATATCCATGATGTTCCTAAGCAGGAACTGCAATCAGAACATTTTTCCAGTTTTTATATATACTATGAAAAGGGTACGTTTTTGCTTTTCTGTGTCCCTTTTGCTAGGAAGGAACTTGTGTGGTCTGTAGTCTTAAATTCATTCAAGGTTGATGACCAAAAAATGAAAGGCACAATGGCAGAATTCTCGCCTGCCATGCCAGAGACCTGGGTTCAATTCTCGGAGCCTGCCCATGCCAAAAAAATTAAAAATGAAAGGGAAATTTGGTGGCTGTTTGGTTGCTGGGAGCTGAAGTAGGACGGGTGTCCTCTTCAGTATGCTTTTGCTGCTACTGGAAGTCAACTATATTGTCTGTAGGAAGAGTGATTGAGATTTCAGCCTATTTTTTAAAGTGAGGCTATCATTGAAAGCAAGATCTACTGATGATACTGATTAATGGATTTGCTAATAAAATCTCACTATGGAAACCTTTCATTTTTACTGAATGTTTGTTTTCTGTAGGAATCTGTGGAGCTTCCTCTTACACATCCTGAATATTATGAAGAGATGGGTATAAAGCCCCCCAAGGGGGTCATTCTCTATGGTCCACCTGGCACAGGTACGTTTTGTGTTTGACACTTTCCAGGCACTCAGCTCATCTTTTGAGCAGCTCCATTGGCTAGGTATGATCACCTAACTGTTGCATGAATAGACTATAGTTTCTTGGTTTAAAAACAGGGATGCTCAACCATTGCCATATATTGGCATTACCTCGATGCTTTGAAAATACTCAGAGATTCACTTTATGGTCTTCGGTGTGGCCTAAACACAAGAAGCTATATTGAAGAACCACTGATTTAAAAGCTTTTTGTGGTACGCAGATTATGTTCATTTCCCTGACCCCATGGCACTGAATAAATAAATACATGCTGGATAGATAAATGGATGCAAATATATATATATATATATTTATAAACATATATATATGGTTCATTATGCACTAGTTGACCTTAATAAGTTGTACAAAAATTCATATTTTGACTAGTGCATTTCCTAATATAACTTAATGTGCACAGCTTAATTGAAAACCATAAGTACAGGGAACCTTGAGTAGGGCATGAGATTTTGTAGGTTTGTCCAGAATGATGCCTTGATAAATCCCAGAAGGATTTGAACAGTGAATAAAAAAGTATTTACAAGGTCCCCTTGGGGGAATGGTGAGAAAGGGGGAAAATTCAACTTCCCCAAGTGGAGAATTCTTGACATTCTTGCGAGCAGTGGGGACAACCAAAGCAATAGGCTGAGCCCCCAATCTTGGGGTTTCTTCATATGAAACTTAACCCTGCAAAGAATAGGCTAAGCCTACTTAAAATTATGCCTAAGAGTCACCCCCAAGAGAACCTCTTTTGTT
>PVIY010038806.1:0-23593 GCA_004026745.1 Myrmecophaga tridactyla | reverse complement strand
AATTAGTTTATTTTGGAGGTTGCTTTCACTTATCTTACCTAGGGTTTTGTTGCTAGATGAGTTTGTTGTCTATCTGTTCTTTGACCTTCAGTTCAGCTTTTTCTGGGCCTCTAGCTTAAGTTTTGTTTAACAGAGGGTAATTTTTCAGTTCTTGTTTTCTTGTTTCTTGTCGTGTTTGTAAGGTGCCTTTTCCCTCCCCGCCCCCCCTCCCCCTTAGGAGGGTCTACATAGGTATTACCGACACCAACCGGGTTTTCCCGGACTAAACTGGCCTTCTGTCAGGGGGAAGGAGTCACCTGCATCAGTTTTCCCTGAGGGTGAGACCCAGCAGGTTGAAAGACTTTCCTGTGAAGTCTCTGGGCTCTGTTTTTCTTATCCTGCCCAGTATGTGGTGCTTGTCTGCCTACGGGTCCCACCAGCAAAAGATGTTGTGGCTCCTTTAACTTTGGAAGGCTCTCCCTGCAGGGGGCATGGTGGAGACAGAGGAGAGGTTGTAGGCTGGTTTTAATAGCTTCAAATTGCCAAGCCCTGGGGTCTGAATTCCTTGAGAGAGGGATTCCACCTAAGTTGGGCTTCACCCCTCCCCTGGGGAAGGCACAGGCGGGAGACAGCCCTGAAAGCAGTCTGTTTCTGCCTATGCCTGGGGCAGTTGCAGCCCGAGTAGTCCCACCGCTGAATCCAGAGGCTGCCAAGCCTCGTAGAAACAGCCACAAAAACCTCCATTTCGTCCCCTTTCCTCTTTTTCGGTTAGCCCAATAAGCGACCTCCACCTTGACCAGTTTTGCCTGAGCTGGGGGCCTATTTTTAGTAGTCAGAATTTGTTTATTAATGCCACAATTTGTGTTTTTGGATTCAGTCCCTGCTGCTGTTAGAGTGTCTTTCCTTGTCCTCTGGGAAGCCGCCTGTCGGAGAGGGGCGCTGGACGCCGGCCGCCGCGGCTTGGGGAACTCACGGTTCCGGAGACTCACAGCCGGTCCAGCTGGTCCAGACTGGGGCACGCTGTGTGTCAGGTCACTATCGTGGCTCCGGGAGCTGTTCTGTACTGTTTCTGGTTATTTAGTAGTTGTTCTGGAGGACGAACTAAAACGCGCACATTGCTAAGCCACCATCTTGGCCCCTCCTCGACTTCATTTTTTCAATTCCTACTCCCTTACATTGTTCCCTTGACAGCAAAACTCCTAGAAGGAGTTTTCTATGATTTATAGTCCCCAATTTCTCTTTTCTTATTCTCTTATTATTACTCCCATTTGTTTTTTGACCTCTCCATTCTACTGAAACTGCTTTAAATCAAGGTGACCATTAACTTCCACATTTTCCGTTATTATTTTACTTGACATATCAGGAACACTTGATACCATTGATTACTTTCTCCTTCCTGAAACATTGTTTCTATTGGGCTTCCAGGATGCCACCCTCTCCTGGTTTTCCTCAGGCTTCTCTTTCTTCTCTTTCTCAGTTTCCTTTTCTGGGTTTTCCTCACCTCCCCAACCTCTAAACATTTTAGTGCCCAGAGATCAGGACTTTTTTCTCCTCCCTACTCTTTTTAAACTCAGTTCCTTGAGTATTTCATCCAGTCTCATATTTAAATGCTATCTATCTATTTATGTCCATAGCACATTTCTCCCTCAGATCTTGCGAAAGGAGAGTATAGTAGATGTATTTTTCCTTAAAAAAAAATCTCAAACTGTAACAGGTTAGAATGATAATGGTGAATGGAAGAAATAAACAGTTTATCTCTTAATCTAATAATCTAGCAAAAATTATAGCAAATATCCAGCATAAAAGTGTAAATTTAATAGAATTCCCATAAAAGTCATATATATGATTTTATTCAATATTCTTGTGGGTTTAGCCAATAAGACTAGAAAAGAGCACAGGGTTATAAAATTTGTTTTCAAATTATGTAATTGTCCATGTAGAAATTCTAATGGAATTGACTGATAAATTATAAAGATTAATAAAGAATTCATCAAGCTCAATATGAAAGAAATAGTGGGAATACTGAGACAGAATAATAACCTCTTAAAGTGGGAAATTAAAAAAATAGATCCCATTCAGTGATAAAAATATGTTCTTCAGAATATGTCTTTTAGAAGATGTGCTAAACCTGTGCAGAATATCATAAACTATTATTGAAGAACACAAAAGAAGACCTGAATTAATGGACATATAAAAATGTTCATTGATGAAAGATTTGTTAATGTAAAGATATACATTGTCCTCAAATTAGTCTATAAATTCAATGCAGTCTCAATAAAAATTTCAGTACAGTATTTCAGTTGAACTTCAGACTGAAACTAAAAGTCAAACAAAAGAACAAAAGTTCAGAGTAGTTCAGACAATTTTGAGGAAAAATAACTTGGGAGTGGTTAGAAGGGTCTACACACTATTGTAAAATTAAGACTGTGATAATTTTGCAGAGATAGCAAAAGAGATAAATGAAATAGAATAAATTGTCCAGAAAATAAGTGTTTATAAATAAAAGGATTTATAACAGTTGTATTACAGGTCAGTGGGGAAAGGATAGACAATCTAATAAGCAGTACTGATAAAAGGTTACCCCTAAAGAAAAAAATTAGATCATTATCATACTTCTCATTAGAATAAATTACAGGTAGTTTAAAGACCTACCTGTAATTTATGTGAAATGCAAAATTCTACAAATTTTAAAAGATAATCTAGGGAAATATTTTTGTGAACCTGGATTAGAAGAGTGTTTATTTAAAAAGACACAAAACAGCCTAACTGTAAAAGAAAGGACTGATAAATTTGACCAAGTCAAAATAAAATTCTGTTTTTCTAAAAACTACCATGAATAAAATGAAAAGACAAGTCACGTAATCTGAAGATGGACAACAAAATATAATCAGTAATGGATTACATCCAAAATAAAGACTTTTTATATATTATAAGAAAAAGAAAAACAGGCTAATAGTACATGAACAAAGAATATGAACAGGAAATTCACAGAATAGGAAATATGCAAGATACTCAGACTCACTACTCATTAGGGAGATGGCAATTAGAACAATGAGAAAATTGCACCCTTTCAAAAAGTTGATGCCAATTGTTGGAGAGGAAGTGAAGTTGCAATTGCCACAATACAGTTTGCCGTGGGAATACGCACGTACAACTATTGCAGAAAGCAGTCTGACAACATTGGTCAAAGTCAAAGAAGTGCATGTCCTCTTAGGCAGAAATTATCCTATTAATTAGGGAGATATGTTAAAAAATGTTAAGTATAAAACTGTTTATAGGGTAGCCAAAACTTGGAACCAATCTAAATGTTTATCAACAAGGAAAATGGATAAATAAATTGTGCTGTGTTTGTACAAGGCAGTACTATAAAGTAGTTAAAATGAATAAACTATACTGAAAGAACAGACACCAGCAAGGACAAATTACCAAAGCATAATATAAATGAAAATGCAAGTTAGAGAATGATATACACTTTTATACCATTTATGAAAAATTGTGTAACAATATGCAAAACAATATGACGGTAGTTTAAGGGTGCCAATCTCTGTCTCTGTTTCTTTGTTTCTCTGTCTGTCTGTCTAGTAAAATACAAAAACATACACAGCAATTCTAAATTCCAAATTCATGGCTGTCTTTGATCAGGGTGGGAGGAGTAATCTGATAAAGGAGGGATACATAGCAGGCTTTTAAATTTATCTTTAATGTTTTACTTCTACAACAATGATGCAAATATGGGAAAATGTTAATATTGAATGAATCTTGGTTTGGGGCATATGGGTGCTTGTTAAATTATTCATATCTGTCTGTTTACTTGAAGTATTTCATAGCATTAAAAAACTAAGATTGAATGTAAAAAGAGAATGTGTAGAGTAAATGCTTTCATGGAGGTTGGTTATGGAGGGAAACAGAGGAATGGAAGGATATTTGAGAGGGTTGTGGTCAAGGGTACTTTTTTATGTTTTACCTTCTTTTTTTCTTTTGTAGTGTAGGGGTCGTAAAAAATGTGTGTTTCTGTTTGGAATTATCCCATAAAGGAAATGATGGAAGGGAGGAAGAGGTCAATGGGAGTTCTTGAGAAAGTTAAGAGAAGATGGGCTCAGGTGCATAAGCAGAGGAGTTGGCTTTTAATTGGAACAGATTACTTCTTTCATTGTAACAGAAGTAGAGACAGAGAATATGGGGAAAGATGCAGGAAGGTTCATGAGTTGGGATTTACTGTCATATTTTCTTGATGAAATTTGAGGTGAGGCCATCAACTGATAGTGGGAGTATAAAGGTTGTTCTCAGTTTGAAGGGAGAAGGGAATAAGAAAGTGACCTTGATGGACTGAAACCTAGTGGTCCTTTTCCCCAATTTTTGGGCTCTATGTAAGTGCTCCAAATTATTTTGTACCCCTAGGGAATAGGAGCCAGCTTCTAAAATGTCAAAAATTGAATTTTCTATGAGGGCTCTCTGGTTTAATTTGATTTAAAGAAACATGACACTGATTATATACCTGAGTTTGGAGTAATAGTCACACAAACTACACTTCTCTTGAATAACATGCTTATCTAGAGGGAGGGACACATAGTCTAATGCAGTTTTATAGATGCCTAAGTGGAACTACAAAGCAGAGGAAGTATAAAGCTTTTGAGGATTTATGTGATTAAATGGTCTCAAGGACCAAATGTTGTCTGTTATCTTTGTATGACCCTTCTATGCTTAATATTCATAATAAATGTACTTGAATGTTATCTGGTGAACTGAAAAAATGCAAAAAAGAAAAATTTGTTCTCTCTTTTTCTTTTGGTAGCTACTCCTAAGAAATCTGGTTCACTGCTTGGGTTAGGTATGATTGCTGTTGATATCAGGCTTATTGAAACAAAATTCCTTACAGTCTGCTTATCTTTGCACCCTGCTGCCATTCATTGTCTCCCAAGTCATTGATGTATGCTTATTTAAGAGACTCACCAACTCATGTAGTGGGTGAAATTTTAATCCACAGAAATAATCTGAAACTTGACTAAAAAAAAAGCAAAAGTTTCCTAATGAGGTCCTGAAATCCAGGCCTTTGGGCAACATGCTAAGAAGGACATTTCTTCATTTCTGGACTTGCCCCATCATGGGCTTCATACCTGACTGTCCTGGCTTGTAGATTGGTTTGTCCATCTGGACAAAGACGAGACTTTCTGTGTTCATTATCAGCACACTCGATCTTTTTCTGAATTCATGTGTTAGTCCTTTTATCCAGACAGAGAGCAGTGCTACCTCCTCAGAGGATGATGATCTTGAGAACTGAGAGCAGGAAAGATGATGAGAAGCTTTCTCAGCTCTCCGTCTACTGACTTAAATATTTATTCCTCACTTGGTCTCCTTCAACATCACAGGGAGGGAAATAAGGGGCATTGCTTATTATTTAAATATATGATGGAGGAGAAAAAGTCAGAAAAAGGAGTCATAAATGAAACCCCATATTCCACATGACTCAGCAGTAACAATTAAAACATAGTCAACCACATGGAGTAAATTTTATAATCTTAATTAAAAAGTAGACCCAAGACTGAGAGCCATGAGAAAGGGGAAAAAAAATCAGTATTTCAGTGATGGTTGGATTTATGCCTTGAGGATCATTTCCCCCAAGGAGAGACTGGATGTTTCCTCAAGGTATCAATCACATGTAGAAAGGGAGATATCTTTGCAGCACATCCTTGATGGAAAGTTTGTCTCCTTCTACTTTCATAAACATTTGCCCAATATTTTCTTAAGACTTGGCCAAGTTCTGATATCATTTTAAAGTTCACACTTCACAACTGGAAGTGTCTAACTCATGCTTTCTCTGGCTAATCGGGCTAGGTGGGAATCAAATAGAAAGTTAGCATGTTTATAAGTATTCCTCTCCTCCATCTATATTCTTGTTCCCTCGCTGGGATAAACTTTCTCTCTAAGTTTCTCTTTGAAGTCATTGACAACCTTCTAAATTAATTCCCTGATACTGAAAATGAATCTTCATGTCCTTACTATTAGAATTAAATTAAAAAGGAAATTAAAACCCACACAAAACAGGGATAGGCAACTAGTACTCACAGAGAAGGAGACGCAGTGGAATGGCTCCTTTTCACCATAAGGTCAGTCAAAAAGGCTTTGCTTTCCTCTGACAGACTCCAAGGAAGCCCTTACAGTCACTGTCTCATTCAGGTGACCAGAAGGAGGCAGCCTTTCTCCGGGGTCTCAGTGTGGAGCAGGGAGGAGACCAGCACCATATACTACCTGAGGAGTTCAGGACAGAGCAAGACAGATATTAACATCCATGACATCATTCATCATCATATTATTACCATCTTTGTTCTACCTGCAGAGAAGGCAGGCTGACAGCATGATATTATACTGAATGGCACAAAAATTATTCTTTCTCTTCACTGGCAATATTTCAGCCTGAGCAGTGATATCCCACTGAAGGTGGGCTCTTAAGATGGTATGACTTTATGTATTTACTTCACTACAACCCCAACACCTGAATAATTATTCACTACATAAAAATATTGCATGAAATTATTTGCAGTTGTAATATTTCTTGAAAAATAATCCAGTGCACTTCTTTTAATTTTCAGTTTCTCCTCATAGCTAAATTTGTATCAAGTGTGAAATTCAGAATTGCAAATTGATCTGAGCCACACTGTTCAGGGATTGCTTACCTCACCCTTCCCAATATTGGAGAGATTTTTGTTGGCCAGAATCTTGAGATATTTTGTCTATAAGCTGCCTCATGACTGCCGTCTCTCAAATATGCTAAATCTCACCAAATTATCTTCTTTATATATCACTATCAAAGTCAAATATCCTTGTTCTCCTGATCTTAATAAAGGAGAAAAACTGTGATGATATGACTTCTGATGTTTATTTTTATTATTAATAATCAGCCATATTGGTGGTGCACATCATAATTTTCAAGGCATTTTGATCCCAACAATAGCAGAGAGTTCCATTTTATAGACATTGAATAGGCTCAAAGAGGTCTGATTTGCCCAACTTCTCACCTACACAAGATATGGATCCAGTGTCAATGTTTAACCCAATCATAAGTGTCCACATTTATATACTTGTTTTTTAAACAATCGTGTTTAAACTACTTCAATCAAAGGAATGGCTCTTTAACATTGGAATTTCAGGTTTTAGTGACAGGCTATGAAGAAGGGAGTCTTCCTAAATCAAATGGCCCCTATGTTTAGTCATACTATTTACTTTAGAGTTGGAAAAAGATTGAATGAGAGTAAGCAAATTAATTATATGAATAGAATCATGTAATCTAAAAGTTGGAAGGAGCATTCAAGAATAGAGGTAGAGAATTTGGAGGGGAAAGGGCAATTGAATGATGTAAGAGAGACACTGGAAAAAAAAGAACAATATAAAATAGTCAGTGTCCTGAGTGGTCAACTTACAAGAAAAATTAGAACAAGATATGGCTGAATGCATTTGCCTTTCCCCAAGGTGTAGGAGAAAGTGCAGGAGATTGGAGAATGTGGCATACTCTTCTTTGTTCTCTGCCTGGATCCCAGAAACTCCCCAAATCTGCAGGGCTTTTTTATTTATGAGGCTTCTCTGTGCAAACAGGAAGCCCCACCCCCCCAGGCCTCCAAAAAAAGACTGTGTAGAATTTGGTATGCATTACCTGAAAGGGGTCATTGCTCTCAGTGGTGTCCTCATAACAAAGGAAGATGACTGCTAATAAGCTCAGGGATGGTGCCAGAGGGGTTGTTGTAGGTGGAGGATAGAGGTTGACTGACTGAAAATCCGCATTCTAGTTAGAACCTACATCCTTTGCGTAGAACGGTTAACCTCACACTGTTGACATTTTGGGTCAGATAATTCTTTGTTATTGGAAGCTCTCCCATGATTGTAGGATGTTTAGAAGCATTGCTGCCTCTACTGAATAGCACCAAACCTATTTATCACAGCTAAAAATGTCTACAGAAATGGACAAATGTGAGAGTTTCAGCTATGGGAATGGCTATAGAACAAGCCTATGGAACAAGAATCTATAGAACAAGAAGAGGTCTAGAACAGGACTCTGAGAAATAGGAATATTTAAAGTGCTTGAGAAATAGCCAGAAAATTAGAAGAAGAAAAATCAGGATGATGTGGTGTCATGGAAGTTAGAGGAAAACAAAGGCATGACATTTTTTTTCTTCATTAGAGAAGTTGTGGGTTTTCAGAACAATCATGCATAATTTACCATTTACCACTCTATTATTGACACCTTGCATTGGTGGGAAACCTTTTGTTACAATTTATAAAAGCACATTTGCACAACTGTACTATTAACTATAGTTCATGATTTAACTTGTTTCACTGTTTGCATAGTGCAGTTGCATGAATTTTGTTAAAAAATTTTTACTCTGTTACCATATATACAACCTTACATTTTCCCTTTTAACCACATTCATCTATATAGATATATAACATTTATTTATATATATGTATATATATATATTTCAGTGCTCTTAATTATGTTCACAATGTTGTGCTACCAAAACCAATATCTGTTACCAAAACATTTCCATCGTCCATAGAAGAACACTGCACATTTTCAAACTTAACTCCCTATACCATACCCCTACCCCATCTTCTGGTAACCTATTGTCTAGACTCAGTCTCTATGAATTTATTTATTCTTATTATTTCTTATCAGTGAGATCACACAATATTTGTCCTCTTTTGTGTCTGGCTTATTTTACTTAACATGATGTCTTTAAGTTTTATCCACATTGAAGGCATGCCAATTTAGGAGGTGTAAAAAAATATAAAGATCATTAAAAAAATTGGATGATCATAAAATTTGTTATGTTTACTTTTGTGAGTCAAGTTTATTGAGGTATAATTTACACATAGAAACATTCATCCCTTGGTGAATGGTTCTATTAATTTTTAAAAACTTTATTTAGAAATAATTTTGTACTCACAAGACCATTACAAAAGTAATACAAACCCCTTATAAAGAACTTCAACATAATCCCAACATCCCATATACCCATATCCACTAATTTCAACATTTTGTCACTTTTGCTGTATCATTCTTTCTATCTGCCTCTATCTATCTACCTCTCTCTCTCTCTATCTATCAATATTCTGAACATTTAAAAACAGTGGCACACATTGCATTCCTTGAACACTTAATACATCCGTGTATATTTCTTTTAGTGAAGAATATTCACTATGTAATCACCTTGAATGCAGTTAAGTTTAAGAAATGTAACATTGATATAAAGCTTACAATCTATATTCTGATTTTTTATATCCCGATAATATCCTTTTGAGCCTTTTCTCCTCTATTCTTAGATCACATGCAGTATTATGTATTGCATTTAGTCGTCATTATCTCTTTAGTTTCTCTTTCTTTCTTTTTAATTGTAGAAACATATACAACATAAATCTTCCCATCCCAACCCCTCCCATTTATTGGGATTAATCACAGTCACGGGGTTGCAGTACCTTCACCACCATTCAATACTAGGACTTTCTTTTCATTCCAAGCAGAAACCCTACACTCACTTTTTTTCCCCAGGAGAATGTTTTTTTACCTTCACAGATCTCTCTCTTCTATTGTTTTTGTGTAACGGTCCCAAATATAGCTAGTTTGCTATTTTTTTCTAATAAGACTAAATTTATTCAATACCTTAGTAAACGTTTTGATTATAAGTATCCAACAGTATAAAAAAGTACACAACACATTTGTAGATTTCTAATACAAAGTGCCTGACTACATACAGTACATGCTAGAGGCAAAGAAAGGTGGAGGGAAAAAAGAAGACTATGGTTGAGGTCTAGTAATAAATAAATAAATACAGAAGTAGAGATGATCCATATTAAAGTATATTCTACCACCAATACTGCAGTCAAAATATACAAAAAGAAAGCATTTCAGATATAATTCAGGAGGAAGATGATAATGGCTGGGACTCTTATAATACATCTCAAAGGCTGTGGGAGAACCAACCCAACTCACTGTGTAGCCTGTGCTGCTGGTGACATGTAACATGTAGGTTCCTCTAAAAGGGAGAAATATAGAACTTCAGGTTTAGATTAAGAACTGTAAAACCATACAGTGCCTATAAAAAGTGGCTCACTCCTTGCTATACTACCAAATTTTTAAAATCCAGTTTTAAAAATAAGCACTGAGTCATGTTATTATTATAAAATAGGCAAAAATGTTCCTCCCCTCATGAAGTGATATATTTTTCCCTGAAATTTTAGAAATGAGGCAATGATAGTACTTTGGTTTGGATTCAAGTGAGAGGCTTTTAACAGAGATTTAGAATTGAAGAACTCCTTATTCAAGATTTATTTATCACCTAACATGTCAATGTTCAGAAAGTCTGACTACAAGAAACCGAACCAAAAACCAACCTACTCAGCATTAACACACACCTCTTTTCTTCCAGTAGAATTTTACTTTAAATATTGAAAAGAAAAAAAACCCTCTAATAGGTTAAAACAAATCAAACACCCACTGTACACAGATAAAACCTTTAAACAAAGGTCAATTGAAGTAATCCAGAGCTAAAACTGAATTGTGCAGATTTTCAATGTAGTCACCAAATAGTCATATAACACAAACAAAAGTCAGTTATATACACACTAGGCAAGCCCTCTAAGAAATGTGCACCAAGAAGCATTAACCTTTGTTTTGTGCTGTCCTGAAGACTTGTACATTTTATTTTTCAGACATTTTTAATAGTGTGTGTTCTCTACATGTGGTAATGCTTTGGTGCTATTCATATAGGATTGCTTATCCTTGAAGCCTTGCCATTTCTCCAAGAGGAGCTTTGATTTTGCTTTAGAAGTTTCATATAAATTAAAACCTTTATCAAATATTAATATGGAAGTGACACAGAATGCAACATATACAGTCAAGTTACCTCCCTGTTTATTCAGTAATTACTTTTTCTCTCAAGGTATTTGCACCAGAAAGCTTAGACTGTCCTGCTTAATATTCAGTAGTATGGGTTTGAATAATCAGAACCTTGGCAAGACCTTACTATTTCAAAATTATTAACAAATACCTCTATGACACATTTACTGTCATGAAGGAAAACAAGTGTAGCCAGCCATCTTAAAAAATGCCCCAGTCACTGCTTCTCAATATAGAAAAGACTAAAACTGCATATGGTTTATCATATAGCAAATCCCATCTCTGTCCCCTGAAATTCCCCTAATTTCATTCATGACAAGGGGAATTAAAAAAAGACTTAAAGAGCACTTTACAGCAGCATTCAGCATTCAACTTTCCTATGAAATACTCAGCATGTTAAATATTATATACAATTCTCTTTTTCTTTTAGTAATTTAGACTCTGGCATCAGAGTTTATGGCGCTGGGGGGAAAATAACCCATTCACACCATTCTAGATACTGTCTTTTGGCAGAATAGTTAAAAATAGGAGGGCCATTTCTTTGCTTTGTTGTCTTTAAAAAAAAATTTTTTTTTGTCCCTCTTCTATAAACCTGAGTCACCACTCCTGAGTGGAGGTGGGTAGAGGCTCTGACCTCTGCTCCTCTGGCTTCTCAGCAGCTGTTTTCCTATTGCTGCAGCAAGGCTTGAATAGGTGTGTGTCAATGAGGACTTCCCCAAAACAGCCTTTACAGATAATCCCACTACATATTTTCTGTCTTTTCCAGTATGTGAGATCTAATATACTCCAATATACTCCCTACCCAGACACCAAGATCACCAACTTTTCACATTTTGCCATATTTGTTACATTGTTCTCTTTCTCTTTCCCTTCCCTCCTTCTTTCTCTTCCTTCCTTCCTCTCTCTCTTCTTTTTCCTCTTTCCTTCTTTTTCTGTTTCTTTGTCATTCCCCAGAGTTCCCATCTTCCTCCTGTTTCCCACAGCACTTAAACTCTTCTTATATATAATTTAATTTACTTGTTTCATATTACTTTTTATCTTTCTCTTAATTTCAGAACACGAGCTCTTTGAGGGTGGGGATTTTTGTCTGTTTTCTTTCCTATTAGGATACATGTAGTTGTCCAATGAATAATTGATGAATAAATGTGTAATTGAGAGATATGAAACTGAAAGTATGACTATTTTGAGATTAGGGACAAATAAGATTATAAGGTTAGATGCCTTAAATCAACTGTTCGTTCCCTATAATAATTAGCAGTGGCTGAATTAAATCCTCCGCCTCCTCCCTGCATCCCATAAGTTTCAGTCTTATATTTGAGCCCTATTCAAATAAATTACACAAGGGTATATTTGGCTGCACTTTGCCTGAATCCTACAAATGCTGAAGGGCATTTCATCTGGTGAAATATTAACTACCTTTAAGTGCAGAGAGCCCGTTTACTGGGCATGACTTATAAACACTTCCTAGACTGTGAACACGTCTATGCTATCACATTAACCCTTATTTTTAGTCCCTAATTATAAATTAATAAGAATATACAAAGTGAAGAACATAAACATTCTTAGACCATTGCTATTCATATAGTATAATTTATTTTTTCTAAAAAAAAAATTTAAATCAAATGTATTTAAGTGATAGTTTCATCATGTGAAAAATAAAATCTTATCATTTCTTCAATGTTATACCAAAAAGGACTCAATCCATTGTCCAGTGACAATAATGGCTCATTTTCTTCTGCTAAAATTCTGATTGTGATAATTCTGTTGTAAACTCTGTGATTTTTAAGGATAATCAAGAGGCATATTTAGTGAGAGTCTGTAAGTAAAGGGTCAGTTATAGAGGGATAAAAATTGTAAAAATTTAAAAAATAAAATAAAAATCCAAATCTAGGGTTCGTTTTAAACAACTTTTTCTGAATCAAAAGCAAATTAAACAAATTGACTTTGAACATTTCAAATAAAAATCAAGTGTATTTATCTTTTTGTCACAGGGATCACATTAAATGTCCGATGCTTTTGCTGCAATTGTTTTTCCTTTCTTGATCAGGCTGGATAAAATTTACCATATATGTATGAAAGATTAAGAATTTATTTCATAAAAGAAGTTTCTGAATGTTCTAATAAATAATCGGAGTTAAATTAATAATCACACTGCACATGTGCAATAATAGTAATGTCTAAGCCCCTAAGCCTTTCTTTATAACGTGGCAAAGCAACTTAACATTGAAATGCCAACATAAGTACTATATGAATACCCATCGATTAAAAAACAGAGGAATAAAGAGTAAAATTTGAAAACCTTCCATTGACCAACATGCCTGCTCTTCTACTCCTCTTTCCAAAGGTGACCACTATTAACAATTCAGTAAGTTCCTTTCCAGGCAGTTTTTTTTTTTCATTCATTTAAAAAAATATGAGTGATACATTAACATACACTTAACAAAATAGACTACAACAGGTAAAGTAGGATCCCTGTTTGACAACCCAATTCCTATTTGTAGTCAACCCTCTGAGCACCGTATCCCACCTCCTCTGTCTTACTTTAGGACCCACTCCAGAACTTCTCTCCCCCACACCCTTCCAGGTCACCACTTTGCCCTTTCTGTACTGGACCAGCACCATCAACACACAGAAACCTACTGTTATCTTTCCTTCCTAAAAAAGATAAAACAACAACAAATCTTCCTCTTGACTCTCCTTCTCTTTGTGTCTACTCACTGTCCCAACTGCTGCTCCACTATAAGGCAAATTTTTAAAAAAAGTTATTTAAATTTTCTGTTTCTATGTCTTTCCATTTATCCTGAATCTTCTTCAGTTAGGCTTTCATGCACATAACTCTACAGAAACTATTTTTGTCAAAGTCATTTGTGACCGCATGTCACTAATTCCAATGATCATTTCTCACTTCTCATTGACTTGATCTATCTCCTTTATTTATCTCAATTGATCATTCCCACCTCTTAGGAACCTTCTTCACTTTACTTCCAGGACACCACGGTCTCTTGGTTTTCCATCTATGTCACTGACTTTTCCTTTTCAATCAGTTTTGCTTAGTTTTTCCCTATCTCTCCAACTGTTAATATTGGAGTGCCTCAGCGGTTAGTCTTTGGAGTTTTTCCCCCCTGTGTCTAGATACCTTCTCTAATCATGTGATCTTAAATTCTATCTCTATCTCCTTCACTCTGAAACTTCTTCCCTAAACATGTGTACGGACTGCCTGCTCAACAATTGTCCAATAGGCGTCTCAACCCTGACATTTAAAAATGGAGCCCTTGATATTCTACCAACCTGCTCTTTTCATAGCCTTTCCCATTGCAGTTGATAACTCTATTCTCTTAGATGCTCAGTGAAATACCTTGGAGTAATCCTTGACATCTCTCTTTATGTCATATCTAATTCAATCAATCTATCAGCCAATTCTTTTAGATCCACTTTCAAAATATATCCAGAATGTGATTTTTCACTACTTCTATTTACTAATACCCTGGTCTCAGCCACCATCTATGTTAGTTACTTGGAGTATGATATAGCTTATGAAATAATTTGTCTCCCACCTTCAACCATTCAATCTTCTCTCCACAGAACAACTATCATACATATATATTGGCATTAGTTTTCTATTGCTGCTGCAATAAATTACCGTATACATTAGCTGCTTGAAACAATACCCACTTATTATCTCACAGTTCTGTGGGTCAAAAATCTGAGTACAGTATGGTTCAGCTGGGGTCTCTGTTTCATCTCACATGGCGAAATCAAAGTGTCAGTAGAGTGCATTCTTTTCTGGAGACTCTAGGGATGAATTCACTTCCAAGTTTATTTAGACTGTTGGAGGAATTCAGTTCCTTGTGGTTGAAGGGCTGAGGTCTCACCTACATTCCTTCTTATGCTTTCCATATGGTATCCCTTCTAGCAGTGGCAGGTTGAGTTCCTCTTATGCTTCAAATCTGTTTAACTTACTCTTCTGCTGAATCTCTCTGACACTAGCTAGAGAAAGTTCTGCACTTTTAAGGGCTCACATGATTAGACTGGATCCACTCCAATAATACAAGATGATCTCCCTATATTAAGGTTACCCTTAATTATCTATGCTAATTTGCTTTATATTGTGACATATTTACAGGTTTCAGAAGTTAGGGTGTGGACACCTTTTAGAAACCATTAATTTTTTTAAACTGTTTATTATGGAAAATTTCAAATACAAAAGAGAGAATAGTAAAAATGATGTGCCCATCACATTGTTTCAATTATTATCATTCTGGAGTTCTTATTTCATATATTTTCCCCCAACCCATTTTTTTTTTTTTTTTTTTGGTAAGTGGTCTTTTAAAATGTATAATTAAATTGTTCCACACTTCTGCTTAAATTTTTCCTTAGGATCCTATCTGACCCTGAATAAATATCAAGGATTCATTTTGGCCTATAAGGTCATACCCAAGCTAGGACCCCATTTCCTCTCTGACCTCACTATTATTCTCCTTCCCATACTCCATTCCAGCAATATAGACCTCTTTGCTTTTCCTCATACATACTGGAAATGCACCTGCTTCAGGGCCTTCTTTTTGCCTTTTCCCTTTCCTTGAAATACTCTTTTCACATCTCACTTTTCACTTTCTTCAAGTTCATTTTAAACATCACCTTCTCAATGAGCCCTATTCCACACCATCCAATGTAATTTGCAATCTCAATGTATTCTACATTTTATTCCTTTTCCCTGCTTTATTTTTCCAGGTAGTATTTATCAGCTTCTACCAAACTTTATATGTACTGCTTTATTTTGTTTATTACCTTTCTTCCTGCACTATAATGTAGAAATGATCTAGCCTGGGATTTTTCAAATCTCACTGCACATTAGAATCAACTTGGTACTTTTGAAAAGATAAATGCCTGGGATGAGACCTCAGTGTACATCCAGGACAGATCCTTTCCCCAGTGATTTTTAAAAATTTATTAATTAAAAAAATTAACAACAAACAAAAACATTAACATATCATTCCATTCTACATATATAATCAGTAATTCTTAATATCATCACATAGTTGCATATTCATCATTTCTTAGAACATTTGCATTGATTTAGAAAAAGAAATAAAAAGACAACAGAAAAAGAAATGAAACGATAACAGAAAAAAAAAGATTATAAATACCATACCCCTTACCCCTCGCTTTCATTTATCACTAGCATAAATACCTAAATTTATTTTAACATTTGTTCCCCCTATTATTTATTTTTATTCCATATGTTCTACTCATCTGTTGATATGGTAGATAAAAAGAGCATCAGACACAAGGTTTTCACAATCACAGAGTCACATTGTGAAAGCTATATCATTGTTCAATCATCATCAAGAAACATGGCTACTGGAATACAGCTCTACATTTTCAGGCAGTTCCCTCCAGCCTCTCCACTACATCTTGAACAACAAGGTGATATCTACTTAATGCATAAGAATAACCTCTAGGATAACCTCTTGATTCTGTTTGGAATCTCTCAGCCATTGACAGTCTCATTTCACTCTTTCCCCTTTTGGTCGAGAAGGTTCTCTCAATCCTTTGATGCTGAGTCTCAGCTCATTCCAGGATCTCTGTCCCACGTTGCCAAGAAGGTCCACACCCCTGGGAGTCATGTCCCACACAGAGAGGGGGAGGGTGGTGAGACTGCTCGTCGTGTTGGCTGGAGAGAGAGGCCACATCTGAGCAACAAAAGAGGCTCTCTTGGGGGTGACTCTTAGGCCTAAATTTTAAGTAGACTTGACCTATCCTTTGTGGGGTTAAGTTTCATATGAACAAACCCCAAGACTGGAGGCTCAGCCTATTGTTTTGGTTGTCCACACTGCTTGTGAGAATATCAGGAATTCAACTTGGGGAAGTTGAATTTCTCCCCGTTCTCACCATTCCCTGAAGGGGGCTTTGCAAATACTTTTCCACTCACTGATTGAATCACTCTTTCCCCAGTGATTTTTAATGTTTTCCTAGCATTCAAAAAAGAAAAAAAAATTTAATTGTCATGATAAACACACAGCTATATGATGATATTGTGAACCATTGATTGTACACTTTGGATGATTACATGGTATGCTGGTTTGAAACTATGTTGGATCCCAGAAAAGCCATGTCCTTTAATCCTCATTCAGTATTGGTGGGTGGGAGATTTTTAATTATCCATGGAAATGTGACCCACCCGATTGTGGGTGGTAACTTTCGATTAGATGATTTCTGTGGAGGTGTGTCTCCACCCATTCAGGGTGGAGTTGCTTACTGGAGCCCTTTAAGAGGGAACCATTTTTGAAAGAGCTGCAGAGCCCACACAGCCACAGACCTTTGGAGATGAAGAAGAAAACACCTCCAGGGAAACTTCATGAAACAAGAAACTGGGATGCCCTCCCATGGATGCCTTATATTGGACATTTCTATAGCCTAACTTTAGATGGGACAGTTTTACAACCTTAGAACTGTGGACGTACAACTTAGTAAATTCCCTATTTTAAAAGCTGTTCTATTTCTGGTATATTGCATTCTGACAACTAGCAAACTAGAGCACATGGTATGTGAATGTATAATATATAGCAATAAAATTACATTAAAATTTTTTTAAAAATGAGAGGTTTAGGCATCTCCCAGTGGAGGCGCTATTGATATTTTTAGCAGGAATAGTCTACATCATGTGGAATTATCAGGCTCATTGTATGACATATTTAGCATGTGTGGCCTTACTATTAAAAGCCAGTAGACGGGTAGTTCAGTGGCAGAACGCTCACCTTCTGTGCAGGAGACCTGGGTTTGATTCCTGGTCCATGTAGCCCACCCCCCAAAAAGCCAGTAGTACCCCTTTTCTCTAAATCTTCATATCTCACACATTTCCAAAGCCTCCTTGGTTAAGAACACTGCATGGTCTGTGGTTTTCAGCAAGGATGCACAGTTGGGGACTTTTAAAACATAGGATGCCAGCATGCCATGCCCACCTTAACCTCATTAAAAAGTCCCCTGTTGATGCTACTATACAGCCAGATCAGTTCTAGATTCCAGTCCTAGTGTAAATCCTTTGATTCCATGATTCCCTCTTTCTCCCTATTTTTAAATTCCCTCTCTTTAATAGCTATGAAAACTAAATTTCAGCAATTTAACAATAGAAAGACAATGTCCCTAACTCTTACTCTCTGAAGTAAATTACTTAAAAAAAAGTAGAGAAAATGGAAATGAATAAAAACCATTGTTCAAATTTGTTGCAGGAACAAGATGGGGGAGATCATTTATTGTGGGCTCTTTTTAGGCTTGAATTTATTTGATTAGCTTATCTCCCCCCATCTACACACCTGATCTTTTTAGCCCTCTTGGCCTCCATTTTATATTTAGCAATGTAGTATGTGTGGTCCATTCATTGGCCTTTGATGTCACCCTGTGGCCTGAATTTACTACTGCACCTCACTATGAAATACTTCTTGAAATGAGGGTCTCAGAAGTTTCTGGTTAGGAGAAAGAGAAACACCCTCATCAGGCCTTCTGTAGAGATGAATAAGTGGGGCCAGTTATCACTTTACGCCCTTGATCAGAGGTGATATGTTCCTATACATACCTATTATGTTTTCATATTTGCCTTTGTCGTGTGTGAATACTTAAGCCTCTGTTTCTTTAGCTTGAGTTAGTGTTTTGACAGAATTTTTCTTGAATACTATGAGCTAAAAGAAACAAACAAATGAAACAGCAATAGCAACAATAGCAAAAATACAAGTCTCTCAGTCTTTGTAGATCCACCTTGCATTGGGCAGTCCTGCAAAACTTAGCAAGGATTGCACTGAGCCTAGGGATCATCCTGAAAGTTTAGGATTGTCTCATGTCTTTTCTGAGCATGCATCTTGGTTTGGTATGCACAGAATTTTCTAGATTCTTCTGTATACTTTTGCTTTTGACTGCCCTAATCTCCCAAAGAAAATCCCCACAGCTTTTTCTCCAGCCTTTAGGTGGTCTAGTATGCCTGAACCATAATCTTTTGCCTCAAGTGACTGCAGGTTGTTTGCTACCTTTCAGTGTTTTTGAAGCAATGTCAATCACTTTTCCACCCTGAGAGAGTTCCAAGATAGGAAGAATCTTCAGGAAACTCCCAGGCAGATTTAAACAGACATACACTCTAACTTGTGAATAAGATCTCTTCTGCTGTCTTCAGAACCAGGGCTGGGAATATGGGCTGCCATCTTCAAGACCAGGGTGAGCCACAGTGGGTGGGGCGGGGGTGGCAAGAGAAAGGGAAATTAAATATACAAATATTCCCTACCATTTTAAAGTTGCCTGTTCTTCATTAAACATTTGTCTGGTTGCTGTAAACCTTTGACTATTTTCCATGGTTCTAACATAGTTGGTTCTGACAGTTTTTGATGTTCCTGTGGGGGATGAACACTGGCAACCGAGGACTCTGCCATCTTGCTGACAGCCTTTTGAAATAATCTTATATTTGCATTAAGATCAGGGAGATTAATCCCATATCATTTTGAATTTACTTGACTTGTTCAAGAATCAAAATTACAAAAGTAAAGTTTCAGAGAAGATCCTAAACTGTCTCTTTTAACATCTATCTGATGACAGTGGCTCATTTTTCTGTGCGTGTTTCAAATTTTACTTAACAAATATATAGGTCAGAATAAAGTATACTGTCTTTTCTATTCCTGTGTTTAAAAATATATTTCTTATATAAAAACCTCATTTCTTCTGCCATAATCTATGTTTCATAATAGAAATTGATTTGAACATGATTAGTAAATAAGTGAATTATGTCAGTAAAGAGTTTTGTTATTTTTTATGGGATTTTATGCCACATGTTATAGTTTTGAAGACATCAGGAGAAAGCCTTTTCTTGATTAAAGAGAAAATGCTAACAATACGTTAAGAAAAAGAACTTAAAGTTCTGAAAATCTCTTTCTTTTAGTATAATTAATTACTGATTTAGTGGCTTTATGAATGTCCAATGCTTTTGCTAATGTTAATCTCTCTGAAGAAGTAGTGAGTGCAGATGAAAAATTGTAGAAATATAAGGTTGATGAAGAAGACGACATCTTGGATAAGATTTTTAATGTTGATGAAACTGGTCTCTAGTCAAAACATACAATCTCAAGGACCTGCTTCTTGAAGGAGAAAATACCAGCCCTAGAATTTAAATCTGCAATGCATCAATTGACAATAATGCTATATGTGAATAAATGTTAATTGAGATTTACCTGTGCTAAAATTTATATTGGGCTTCCTCTTGTTTGGATTAATTATTTAGTTTCAAAGTTGTATAGTTTTTTTGTGGTTGAATGTAACCCTATTTTCTCATAAGCATTGTTATTTTTAGTGTACTTTTTTTTTCATAATGGGAGCTATTCAGGAACATATATATTATGTGATAGTAGAAATACATAGCACAAAACCACACCCATTAACAAAACACTAGGTTCATCAGTGTCTCAAACTAAAAACATTTACTGGTTTATAACTATATTGAATGAGGAGTAGACAGAAGGATTTGGTGAGCTGCAATTGTGAGATACAAGAAAAGTTGGGTATTAGATAATCCTGTAGAACAATCAGAAGCAAATTGTTATATTTTATATTATTATTTACCACCTGCTGATCCAATTTGTTGAAGAGACTGCTCTTTTCCCCATTGAATTTTATTGGCTCTTTGTAAAAAATAATTTATTCTATTTTTGTGAATATTTCTGGACTCTCTACTCTGTTTCTCTTATCTATATGTCTATGCTTAAACAAATACAATGCTATCTTTTTTTCCCCAAAGATAATACTGTTTATTTAACTTCAAGAACATTTCAACATTCTAACCACATAAAAAAATAGCTGAATGTTGTAAATTGTGTTAAATACAGTCGGTTCTTGAACTTTGATGTAGTGGCTCTTAACTTTGCTGACAATGAAGAATTCTACAGTTTGTTGAAAAGCAATAGTTTTATCACACTTAACTAAAAAAAAAATCCAAACACTTCTTATGCCACCTGACCCCCCTCACCTTTCCACAGCTATGAATGACTGCAGAATGCTATGTCCCTATATAAAAAAACAAGACAACTTAATGCTAAATGGAGAATGAAGCAGATGGCCATGTGAAAGAAATAGAGATGCAAGCCAGGGAACCCCAAGGAGTGAATCAGGCCAGCACCAGAATGGTACAGAGTCCAGGAGAAAGCATGGCCTGGTGAGACCTTGATTTTGGACTTTTAATCTCCAAAACTGGGAGACAATAAATTTCTGTTGCTTAGGAAATTTGGTGATTTGCCATAGCAGCCCTGGCAAACCAAAACAATTCTATTTGTTCTCCATGGAGGAAGTAAGTCTTATTTCAGCTGACCCTAGAAACTCCACAGATTCACCAGCCCCAGACCCAACATCTCTTAACTGAATCCAAAGTTGGGCACAGATTTCGTGAAAGGGACATTACTTTCAACCATCAACAAATTTTGGCTAAGGCTAATTTCCATTAGGCTTGAGAAGTTGCTAGAGGCATCCCATTTCATTTAGAACATATTTTCACACTGAAATTCCTATTTAGAGATTTTTGATATCCTCTCCAGACCCTTACATGTCTACCTTTAAGATCTGCTTTTTGAGCATGTAGATTAGGAGAAGGACACTTAACCTCCATTGGCTATTCTTTCTCTACATGATAAAGTCTCTTTAGTCCTTAAGTGCCCTTTTGGGACATGAAAAACCTCTGGGGTGGAGAAATACTTCAAGCTAATGTCATATAACTCTTTGGAGTATTACTTAAATGCAGGGAGAGATAAGGGTGACTAGAGAACAGCTAGTATTACTCTTTTCTGCTCTGTTCAACAGAGTCAATAGAGAGGATAAGGAATATAATGAGCTGAAAAGAATCCTTTGGCTTTAGCAGTAACTAGGCATTGGTGACCCAGCATTTTCATTGCAGTTACATTGTCATAATCCAGATTTCAATGGGATAAGAAGTAAAAAAAGGGAAGTGAGGAGGTGATCACAAGTTGTAAGATGACTATTTCAAAACTTGTTGGTATTTTGAGAGGGATGTGTGGTTGAAAGGAGTTTTGCTTTGTTTTGTTTTAATTGAGAGACAAAGATGTTTAAATACTGATGGAAATGAGCTAACAGAGAGACTGATAATATAGGTACTAGAAGGGATCATCTTTAGAGTGAGAATGGCAGGGATAGGAGAGCATGGCATTCACACATAGATGGAGTAATGTCATTTGCCACTTCCATTGCATTTGGAGTGAAGGACAAATGGTTCCCAGCCTGAAATGTCACTCTGTCTAGGCTGATCCCTCTCTTCTTTAGTTTAGCAAGTAATAAGAATTAGAGAAAATACTGGATTGTGAGTTAGAAGATCTGAGCTCTAGCCCTGTGCTTATTTTTCATGGGATTTTGGGCAGGAAGGAAGATCGAAGAAGAGGGAAAAAGGGGAGCCAGAGCAGGAAAATATGTTTAATAAAACAAGATATAAAGAGTTTTTGGGATATAAGATCAAACGAAGATTACAAAGAAGGGTATCTTCAGTTACACTTTATAAAGTAAGTATTCATTATCCTCAAACAAATTCAATATTTATTCTAAACTTTTGTTTTTAACATAGTAAATATATGCACATGGTTCAACAAATCAAATAATTTAAAATGGTGTTCACTAAGTGGTCTCCGTCCTACCCGGAAATCTCCTGCCTAATGTCCCCTCTTCTCTTAGGTAGTTAAATACTTTTAGTAGTTTTCTCCTTTATATTGGTGGGTATCCTTCCAGTATTTCTTTATGTAAATGCAAAAAATATGGACACATGATATGTACACTGTTTTGTGCTTTGCTTCTTTTTCAGTTAATGATATTTTTTTCAGAAATATCCTGGAAATATTTCTACATCAATATACAGAGTGATTTCTTATTCAATTTTCAGCCACATTAAATTGTTATTGTTTAGATGTTTCTCTAATATCATATCCTGAATTCTTTTCAACCCTTGCATATCACAAATTGTTAGGCTTTAATCTGCCAAGATTGACTCTTTCTTTTTTCTTTCTTTATTGTGGGTTTACAGAACAATCATGCATAAAACACTGGATTCTCATATACCACCCTATCATTAACTCTTGTATTAGTGTGAAATATTTGTTATGATTAATGATAGCACATTTTTTTGATTATACTATTAACTATAGTCCATGGTTTAACTTAGGGCTCACTATTTGTGTAGTGTAATTCTATGGATTTAAAAAAAAATTATTCTGTTATCATATATGCAATCTAACATTTTCCCTTGTAATAACATTCAGATATATATTTCAGTGCTGTTAATCACATTCACAGTGTTGTACTGTCATCACCCTCCAGAACCAAATCATTTCCATCATTCCAATAGGCACTGACTCCTGATTTACCAATAGGATCTAAATAAGTTTAAAAGTCATTTACTCTTACACTATAGACTTAAACATCCTATTTCTTTCTCTTTACATTCCTGTTGTAACAATCCATTATTCCCTGAAGCAAATGGACTTCTCTGATAGAGTGGCCTGAAGTAGGGAGAGATGGGGTTGATGGTGAAGCACATATAAAAAATGCAAGCAAATTGTACTTCATTGTATTTCAAAATACAATAAAATGCAAAATAAAAATAAAATTAAAAAGTCTGTGTAAACTGACCCCAGCTGATCTTTGTCTCATTTCCTGTAAGGTCTACATATTCTTCTGTGGAAATAATAAATCAGTTCATAAATCCAA